>CATNWA010001175.1:0-31867 GCA_951230385.1 Staurois parvus
CATCGATCAGACGGGGGATGGAGAGATACAAAGTAACATTGTTTATAGAAACATCGATCAGACGGTGATGGAGAGATACAAAGTAACATTGTTTATAAACATCGATCAGACGGGGGATGGAGAGATACAAAGTAACATTGTTTATAAACATCGATCAGACGGGAGATGGAGAGATACAAAGTAACATTGTTTATAAACATCGATCAGACGGGAGGTGGAGTCTATGTTCCTCTGTTTTGTCTGGCAGGTAATTTTTCTCCTTCACTGATGTGCCTTGATGAGGCTGCACTGTTATGCAACACTGATGGCACTCAAAGGCGGCACTGATGCAGGTTTCATGGATAGGTGACACTGATAGGCATTGATGGGCACTGATGATGCTACACTGATAGGCGACACTGATGGGTATCACTGACTGACGGTACTAACTGGTGGCACTGCTGGGCACTGATGGTAGGCACTGATTGCTGCTGCACTGATAGGCAGCACTGATGGGCACTGACAGGCGACACTGATAGGGAGCACTGATGAGCTGGGCACTGATGGGTTGCACTGACTGATTGGTCACTGACTGGTGGCACTGCTGGGCACTGATAGGCACACTGATAGCTGGCACTGATGGGCACTGATGGGTTTGCACTGACTGATGGCACTGACTGGTGGCACAGCTGGGCACTGATAGGCGACACTGATGAGCTGGCACTGATGGGCACTGATGGGATGCACTGACTGATGGTACTGACTGGTGGCACTGCTGGGCACTGATAGGCGCACTGATGAGCTGGCACTGCACTGATGGGAATGCACTGACTGATGGCACTGACTGGTGGCACTGCTGGGCACTGATAGGCGACACAGATGAGCTGGCACAAAAACTGATGGGCACTGATGGGTTGCACTGACTGATGGCACTGACTGGTGGCACTGCTGGGCACTGATAGGCGACACTGATGAGCTGGCACTGATGGGCACTAATGGGTTGCACTGACTGATGGCACTGACTGGTGGCACTGCTGGGCACAGATAGGCGACACTGATGAGCTGGCATTGATGGGCACTGATGGGTTGCACTCGACTGATGGCACTGACTGGTGGCACTGCTAGGCACTGATCTTCATTGCCCTGATGATCAGTGCTGATCCATCCTCTGACAGTTGCCGGTTCTGGGCAGTCCTCTCCTCATGCTGTGACAGTGCGAGGAAAGTGCAGCTGATAACCGGCAACCACATTTACCTGGTGATCTCTTCTGTCATTGGACACAGCTGGTCATGTGGTAAAAAGCCGCTGTGATTGGCCTTTTACTACATCACATGATCAGCTGTGTCCGTAGGATGCCCCCCGGGGAGCGCAGGAGGACGCATTCTGGGAGGAAGTCACATGACACCCTCCCAGGACTGGACAACCGCGCCGCAGCCGTCATTCGCCTATAGCGAGGTTGCCAAGGATTTAAGCCCCGCCTCTGCACTTCCTGTTTGCCGGGTTATCATGTTCTCCGGCCGATATCTCGCCCCGTCTCTCCTGCTGCCGTCCGTATCTTCGCTCTCACTCATTGCCGACCTTTGCTTTGTTCCTCAACTACACCTCTGCTGGATCCCAACCCGCCATATCTGCTGCCGGCCCCCGACTTATTCACCTCCTGGTGGGGAGATCCTGAGGACCCCAACCTGGGTACTAACACGCAGCAAAACCCATCCCCACCATCAGGAGCTCTGGTGAACCCGCACCTCAGGTGAGCCCTCATCAATTGCTTCTGTGGAGCCCACCGCCTGTAACATTTTACTCTGTGATGAGGGGAAAGGGCATCGGACCCAATATAGTGAAGGGTTCCCATCCCCCGGCAAGCGATCCGTGATCTATATTAGGGGTCCTCCTAACATTTTAAACAAACAGCCAGTTTTTTGTTCTTCAGACTTTATTGGTGTCAGTGGGGGAATTAGTAGTAGGAGTATAAAATGCCCTATGGTTGGTATTATTGGTGTCAGTGGGGGAAAATGAGTGCCCATCATGGAGGGGGCAACGGAGTGAATCAGTGGAAGGAATAGTGCCCATCATTGGTGTCATTGGTATCATTGGTATCAGTGGGAGGAATAGTGCCCCATCATTGGTGTCAGTGGGGGAATAGTAGTGCCCCATCATTGGTGTCAGTGGGAGGAATAGTGGTCCCCATCATTGGTGTCAGTGGGAGCGAAAGGAATAGAGTGCCCCATCATTGGTGTCAGTGGGAGGAATAGTGCCCCATCATTGGTGTCAGGTGGGGGGAAATAGTGCCCCATCATTGGTGTCAGTGAGGGGTAATAGGAATAGTGCCCCATCATTGGTGTCAGTGGGAGGAATAGTGCCCCATCATTGGTGTCAGTGGTGGGAATAGTGCCCCATCATTGGTGTCAGTGGTAGGAATAGTGTCCCATCATTGGTGTCAGTGGGAGGAATAGTGTCCCATCATTGGTGTCAGTGGCCCCAATCTTTGAGGAATAGTGCCCCCATCATTGGTGTCAGTGGAAAGGAATTGGTGTCAGTAGTGTCTTATCATTGGTGTCAGTGGGAGGAATAGTGCCCCATCATTGGTGTCCCATCAGTGGGAGGAATAGTGCCCCCATCATTGGTGTCATTGGTGTCAGTGGGAGGAATAGTGCCCCATCCATTGTGTCAGTGGAAGGTCCCCATAGTCAGTCTTATCATTGGTGTCAGTGGGAAGGAATAGTGTGCCCCATCATTGGTGTCCCCAGTGGGAGGAATAGTGCCCCATCATTGGTGTCAGTGGGAGGAATAGTGCCCCATCATGGGAGGTATGCCCATCAGTGGGAGGAATAGTGCCCCATCATTGGTGTCAGTGGAAGGAAAATAGTGCCCATCATCAGTGGAGGTGTCAGTGGGAGGAATAGTGCCCCATCATTGGTGTCAGTGGGAGGAATAGTGCCCCATCATTGGTGTCAGTGGGAGGAATAGTGCCCCATCATTGGTGTCAGTGGGAGGAATAGTGCCCCATCATTGGTGTCAGTGGGGGAATAGTTGGTATCAGTGGGTCAGGAATAGTGCCCCATCATTGGTGGGACAGGAAAAGTGCCCCATCCATTAGGTGTCAGTCAGTGGGAGGAATAGTGCCCCATCATTGGTTTCAGTGGGGGAATAGTGCCCCATCATTGGTGTCAGTGGAGGAAGTAGGTGCCCCCACCATGCGTCCAATCACAGCCCAGAGCTCTGAGTTGACAATCAAGAGAGAGCTCCGTAGGGAGCGATCTCCGTGTTTCTCCTCCCTGCAAAGCAGGAATAAAAAACTAAGATCTATTAGTAAATGCAGCGCACATTGGTGGGCACACATTTAACCCCTTGATCACCCCTAGATGTTAACCCCCTTCCCAGCTGGGGTCATTAGTACAGTGACAGTGTATAGTATCATCACTCATCACTGTATCGGTGTCACTGGTGATGTCAGTGTTAGTTAGCCAGCTCCCTCTCAGCGTCAGTTAGTGTCAGATTGCCCTCCGCACTATTGCAGTCCCATTACAAGCTGCTGATCCCCCCCATTACTAGTATAAAAAAAAAGTAAAGATTCCAGTAGATATCCCATCATTTGTAGACGATACAACTTTCATGCAAACCAATTAATACACACTTGTGGGGATTTTTATATATATATATATAAAAGACACATAGCAGAATTTTTGGCCAAAATTTATGGAGAAATTTGAATTATTTTATTGGATATGTTTCATAACAGAAAGTGAAAATATATTTTTTCCCAGCGGTGAGAAATACCACGAGAAAAAAAGCTCTATTTGTGTGAAAAAATTTTTATGTTTTATTTGGGTACAGCGATGCATGACCGCACAATTACCAGTTAAGTAGTGGAGTGCCATATAGCAAAAATGGCCTGGTCATGGAGGGGTAAAATCTTGGTTTATTTTTATTATTCAAATCAAACTCCTCCCTTCCATCCATGTCTCTATTCATGACTCCATCCATCCATCCCTGTCTCCATCCATCCATCCCTGTCTCCATCCATCCATCCATCCATCCATGTCTCTATTCATGTCTCCATCCTTCCTTCCTTCCTTCCATCCATGTCTCCTTCCTTCCATCCATGTCTCCATCCTTCCTTTCCATCCATCCATCCATCCATCCATCCTGTCATCCTGTCTCCATCCATCCATCCATCCATCCATGTCTCTATTCATGTCTCCATCCTTCCTTCCTTCCTTCCATCCATTTCCTCCTTCCATCCATGTCTCCTTCCTTCCATCCATCCATGGTCTTAATTTTCCTGAGAAATCACTTTGAACAACATCCATCCTAGCCTTCTCCATACCAGCATCCATCCATGAGTAAGGGCATGACGGTTCCATGTCCAGCATGTTTACTTCCTTCCAGTCCATGTCTGCCCTTCCTTCCATCCATGTCTCCCCTTGTTATCCATCCATCCAGCCGTGACACTGTCTTCCCTACGGCATGTCTCTATTCTCAGTCTCCACATTGATTTGTCTCGTACTTATTTCCATCCATTTTTTTTCTCAGAGAATAGGTGCATCCCTACACCCCATCCCCCATCCCCTATTCTGAGTCATCCCCTTGTCAACTCCCACATTTCTCCCATCCTCCAAGCATCATCCCTTGAGAAATCACTTTCCACCCCTAGCATTTCTACCCACCTCCAAGCATCATGTGAATTGTGGCGTAACTATTTCCAGGGCTTTTACTTGGTTCCACCCCCTACCCACCGACTAGCACCATTCCTTGGTTCCGTCCCCTACCCACCTCCGAGCATCATCCCTTGGTTCCACCCCCTACCCACTTCCAGAGCATCATCCAGAGAATAGGTGCAGGTACCACCCCCTACCCACTTTCTGAGCATCATCCCTTGGTTCAACCCCCTACCCACCTCCAAGCATCATCCCTTGGTTCCACCCCCTACCCACCTACAAGCACCATCCCTTGTCTCCACCCCCTACCCACCTCCAAGCACCATCCCTTGGTTCCACCCCCTACCCACCTCCAAGCACCATCCCTTGGTTCCACCCCCTACCCACCTCTAGCACCATCCTTGGTCTCCACCCCCTACCCACCTCCGAGCATCATCCCTTGGTTCCACCCCCTACCCACCTCTGAGCACCATCCCTTGTCTCCACCCCCTACCCACCTCCAAGCATCATCTCTTGGTTCCACCCCCTACCCACCTCCCAATCCTACGAGTTCCACCCCCTACCCACCTACTGTCACCATTCCTTGGTTCCATCCCTACCCACCTCCGAGCATCATCCCTTGGTTCCACCCCCTACCCACCTCTGAGCATCATCCCTTGGTCTCCACCCCCTACCCACCTCCAAGCATCATCCCTTGGTTCCACCCCCTACCAACCTACGAGCACCGTCCCTTGTCTCCACCCCCTACCCACCTCCGAGCATCATCCCTTGGTTCCACCCCCTACCCACCTCCAAGCATCATCCCTTGGTTCCACCCCCTACCTACCTATGAGCACCGTCCTTTGTCTCCACCCCGCACCCACCTTCCAGTACCACCCCTTTATGAGAATTCAGAACAACGTATCATTTGTTGCTGAGTAATTTGAATGGAATATTAAGAAAAGCAGTAAAATGGATCCCCTGCAGTTAGCAACAATAGCCCCCCTCCCTTCCAGTACCAATAAATCTACCACAGCAACAATAGACCCCCTAAAAACAATACAATTGAGACAATTGACTCCTCCCTCAATTGTAGACCCCTAGATCCACAATGTCAATAATAGATCCTCCACTATCAACAATAGACCCCTGACAGCCATCCCAGAAGCCTGCATCAATAGACTCATGGGAAATGTAGTTCCACAACAGCTAGAGAGCCGCAGCTTGCCTACCCCTGCCCTAGATCAACAATTGACCCCCTTTTCAACAATAGATCCTCAACCAGCAACAATAGAATTCCCAGAAGCCAGCATCAATAGACTCTCCAGCAGCCAGCAACAATAGACCCCTCCCTCAACAGTAGATCCCCTATATCAACAATTGACCCCCCCTTCAACAATAGACCTTCCCAGCAACAATAGATCCACCAGTGGCAATAAACCCCCAGCAGCCAGCAACAATAGACCCTCCAGCACACCCCAGCACCCCTCGCTATTACATACATTCAGTGCTGGAGGTGCCAGAACTGCGTTCCCCCCGCATTCCCGCTGAAACAAATCCCTGATTCTTTCCCTCTCCGAACTGTTGGCAGCAGACGCTCCCTCTGTGCTGTCCAAGGCACCGCCCGTCCGTCATCCTAAATTGTGCCAAAGAAACCGGAAGAAGGGGAATCATTGAGTGTAAACCAGCCGAATGATGGCGGCAACGAAGATTTGTGTTCGTGATTAAATCGATGTGGGAGCATTATCTTGTTTCTGAATAATAAAATGACAATGAACAGGATTTATCGGCATTTTTTTACCGGCGCGTTGTCCCGGGGAACAAGGGACGGCGCCGCACTGTGAGCCACTGTGCATACGTCTACGTGGCACAACTGGAGGTGCTGCCACTGTGCTGGAGGCGTGCAGATCGCTCCGTTTAGAAGAATGTTTAGTCTTCGAGATCTATTGTCGTCACTTACAACTCTACTTCCTCCTCTCCTCCTCCTCTTACTGTTGGGGTCCCCCAAGGTTCTGTTCTTGGACTTCTCCTACACCTCTTACTGTCGGGGTCCACCAAGGTTCTGTCCTTGGACTTCTCCTACACCTCTTACTGTCGGGGTCCACCAAGGTTCTGTCCTTGGACTTCTCCTACACCTCTTACTGTTGGGGTCCCCCAAGGTTCTGTCATTGGACCTCTACTTCTCCTCCTCTTACCATCGGGGTCCCCCAAGGTTCTGTCCTTGGACCTCTCCTCCTCCTTTTACCATCGGGATACCCCAAGGTTCTGTCCTTGGACCTCTCCTACTCCTATTACCATCGGGATACCCCAAGGTTCTATCCTTGGACCTCTCCTCCTCCTATTACCATCGGGGTCTCCCAAGGTTCTGTCCTTGGACCTCTCCTCCTCCTCTTACCATCGGGGTCCCCCAAGGATTTGTCCTTGGACCTCTCCTCCTCCTCTTACCATCGGGGTCCCCCAAGGTTCTGTCTTGGACCTCTCCTCCTCCTCTTACCATCGGGGTCCTCCATGGTTCTGTCCTTGCACCTCTCCTCCTCCTCTTACCATCGGGGTCCCCCATGTTTCTGTCCTTGGACCCTCTCCTCCTCCTCTTACTGTTGGGGTCACCCAAGGTTCTGTCCTTAGACCTCTCCTCCTCCTCTTACCATTGGGGTCCCCCAAGGTTCTATCCTTGGACCTCTCCTCCTCCTCTTACCATCGGGGTCCCTCAAGGTTCTCTCCTTGGACCTCTCCTCCTCCTCTTACCATCGGGTCCCCAAAGGTTCTGTCCTTGGACCTCTCCTCTTCCTCTTACCGTTGGGGTCCCCCAAGGTTCTGTCCTTGGACCTCTCCTCCTCCTCTTACCATTGGGGTCCCCCAAGGTTCTGTTCTTGGACCTCTCCTCCTCTTACTGTTGGGGTCCCCCAAGGTCCTGTCCTTGGACCTCTCCTATTCTCCATCTACACTTCTTCCTTGGGTCAGCTGACATCTTCCCATGGCTTCTAATACCATTTCTATGCTGATGACACACAAATCTATTTCTCTACTCCTCAGCTCCCCCCATCTGTTTCCTCCCGCATCACCGATTTACTAACAGACATATCAGACTGGATGTCACACCACTTCCTAAAACTCAATCTATCCAAAACTGAGCTCATAATTAGAGATGAGCGAAGTATTCAAAAATTCGATTCGGCTGATTCGGCGAATTCGCGGAATAAATTCGATTCGAGTCGAATATATTCGCTGCGAATTTAACTTATAAAAAGGGTGTTTCTAGGCTTCAGAGAGCCTTTATATTAGTGCAGAACACTGTACCTTTAATTTAAATGCCCTTGGAGTCTGCTGGGGAAGAGAAATAATACTGTCAGTCAGTATGACATGCAGATGAGTGCCGTCGATCTTAGAATCACCGCACACTTCACTCATTTGGGCAGTCACGGGGCCAAAACCAGAGTGTGGAGCCACAGTGTGGCGGTGGAGGCAGCAGCAATGGGAGGCCATACAGCACCCTATGACAAAATGGAACCCACCAGCAGTGTGAGGAGACCTGAAAGTGGCACATGGCAGAGTTTGGCGATGGAGACAGCAGCAATGGGAGGCAGTACAGGGACCCATGAGACACTCTGGACCTGGCAGCAGCATGAGGAGGGCGGTACGGGGGCCCATGGCAGATTACGGGCCTGGCAGCAGCAATGGGAGGCCCGTAATCTGCCAGCACCCTATGACAAAATGGAACCCACCAGCAGTGTGAGGAGACCTGAAAGTGGCACATGGCAGAGTGTGGCGATGGAGACAGCAGCAATGGGAGGCCGTACAGGGACCCATGAGACACTCTGGACCTGGCAGCAGCATGAGGAGGCGGTACAGGGGCCCATGGCAGATTACGGGCCTGGCAGCAGTATGAGGAGTCGGTACGGGGGCCCATGGCAGATTACGGGCCTGGGCAGTAGCAATGGGAGGCCCGTAATCTGCCAGCACCCTATGACAAAATGGAACCCACCAGCAGTGTGAGGAGACCTGAAAGTGGCACATGGCAGAGTGTGGCGATGGAGACAGCATCAATGGGAGGCCGTACAGGGACCCATGACACACTCTGGACCTGGCAGCAGCATGAGGAGGCGGTACAGGGGCCCATGACAGATTACGGACCTGGCAGCAGCATGAGGAGGCGGTACGGGGGCCCATGGCAGATTACGGGCCTGGCAGATGACGACGAGGCTGCCAAGTGCGATCAGCCTCATCATCATCAATTAGGGTCTCCACCTCACTACTAGCCCCCTCGGCTGCGTGTGGGTCAGGAGACAGACCTGTCTCTAGACCGGCTACTGAGCCACTCTTCTCGCCACTACTTCTTCGCCTGGCTGCTGAAGAGGCGGATGTCTCCCCCCGTTCCTGACCGCCCTCTGTTAGCTCTTCCTCACTGTACAGTGGGGCCGAGCCCACAGCATGCGATACTTCGCTTGGTGAGGGAACACCAAAGGACAGGGGCAGGTAGAGGACACGTGATTTCAGTGGGCTTGCTCCCGGGCCATGCCAACTAACGGTTGTGTCTGACGTACCCACCGACCGTTGGCTGTAGGTGTCAGAGGTGACCTGGGAAGAGGAAGACGACCGAGCCAACCAATCGATGACGGCAGGGTTGTCGGTGGAGACACGACCACTGGATGACACCGGGAGCACTGGGCCTCTGGCTGCGACTAGTGCTGCCTCGACTCCTTCCTCTGCTGCCACGTCTGCTCGCTCCTGAAACATTGCCTCCTCTGCCACTCCTCTGCATGTTGTCTGACATACTCTTTAATTCAACGATTCTGTGTCCCTGAGTAACAATTCTGTGTCCCTGAGTAACAATTCTGTGTCCCTCAGTAACAATTCTGTGTCCCTGAGTAACAATTCTGTGTCTGTCCCTGAGTAACAATTCTGTGTCCCTGAGTAACAATTCTGTGTCCCTCAGTAACAATTCTGTGTCCCTCAGTAACAATTCTGTGTCCCTCAGTAACAATTCTGTGTCCCTCAGTAACAATTCTGTGTCTGTCCCTGAGTAACAATTTTGTGTCCCTGAGTAACAATTCTGTGTCCCTCAGTAACAATTCTGTGTCCCTCAGTAACAATTCTGTGTCCCTGAGTAACAATTATGTGTCTCTGAGTAACAATTATGTGTCCCTGAGTAACAATTCTGTGTCCCTCAGTAACAATTCTGTGTCCCTCAGTAACAATTCTGTGTCTGTCCCTGAGTAACAATTCTGTGTCCCTCAGTAACAATTCTGTGTCCCTGAGTAACAATTCTGTGTCTGTCCCTGAGTAACAATTCTGTGTCCCTGAGTAACAATTCTGTGTCCCTCAGTAACAATTCTGTGTCCCTCAGTAACAATTCTGTGTCTGTCCCTCAGTAACAATTCTGTGTCCCTCAGTAACAATTCTGTGTCCCTGAGTAACAATTCTGTGTCCCTCAGTAACAATTCTGTGTCCCTCAGTAACAATTCTGTGTCCCTCAGTAACAATTATGTGTCTGTCCCTGAGTAACAATTCTGTGTCCCTGAGTAACAATTCTGTGTCCCTGAGTAACAATTCTGTGTCCCTCAGTAACAATTCTGTGTCCCTCAGTAACAATTCTGTGTCTGTCCCTCAGTAACAATTCTGTGTCCCTCAGTAACAATTCTGTGTCCCTCAGTAACAATTCTGTGTCTGTCCCTGAGTAACAATTCTGTGTCCCTGAGTAACAATTCTGTGTCCCTGAGTAACAATTCTGTGTCCCTCATAACAATTCTGTGTCCCTGATTAACAATTCTGTGTCCCTAAGTAACGATTCTGTGGCCCTAAAGTCTCTGAGGCCCTAACTCTGTCCCTAATACAGACAGGTCTGTCTCTCTTGAATGACTGGAGGCTAATGGAGAATTCTAAGATGGCCGCAATTTATAGCTCCACCATTACACAGTGCTGGCTGGCTGCTGATTGGCTAATGCGATCACATGTCATGAATGAATGCATTATGGGTCAGCGCGCCTTGTCTGCGCGCCTTCCCAGAGATCCCCGCTCCGTCGCCACACATGTCGCCGCCATTTTTGGGAAAATTAGATTCGTGCATCCGACGTTGGCTAATTTTCGGATTCGGCGCGAATCGAATATTTCCCAATATTCGAAACGAATTCCACTTCGCCGAGTTCGATTCGCTCATCTCTACTCATAATATTACCTCCCCCCACACGTGCCTCTTCCCCTGATTTCTCGATCAGGATCAATAGCACCATCAACCCATCCCTGTATGCCGGGGTGCGAGGGGTAACCCTGGACTCTGAACTATACTTTCCAATCCCTGTCCAAATCATGGCGCCTCAACCTCCGCAACGTCTCCAGAATACGTCCCTTTATAACCAATGACACCACAAAGCTCCTAATTCACTCCCTGGTCATCTGTCGCCTCGACTACTGCAACTCCTTCCTCATTGGATGACCTTTACATAGGCCACCCCCCTCTAGTCCATCATGAATACTGCTGCCAGGCTCATCCACCTTACCAACCGTTCAGTGTCCTCCACCCCTCTCTGCCAATCCCTCCACTGACCTACAGTCAGTGTCCTCCACCCCTCTCTGCCAATCCCTCCACTGACCTATAGTCAGTGTCCTCCACCCTTCTCTGCCAATCCCTCCACTGGTCTTCATTCAGTGACCTCCAACCCTCTCTGCCAATCTCTCCACTGGCCTCCAATCAGTGTCCTCCACCCCTCTCTGCCAATCCCTCCACTGGCCTCCAATCAGTGTCCTCCACCCCTCTCTGCCAATCCCTCCACTGGCCTCCATTCATTGTCCTCCACCCCTCTCTGCCAATCCCTCCACTGGCCTCCATTCAGTGTCCTCCACCCCCCTCTGTCATTCCCTTCATTGGCCTCCAATCAGTGTCTTCCACCCCTCTCTGCCAATCCATTCATTGGCCTCCAATCAGTGTCTTCCACCCCTCTCTGCCAATCCCTCCACTGGCCTCCATTCAGTGTCCTCCACCCCTCTCTGCCAATCCCTCCACTGGCCTCCAATCAGTGTCCTCCACCCCTCTCTGCCAATCCCTCCACTGGCCTCCATTCATTGTCCTCCACCCCTCTCTGCCAATCCCTCCACTGGCCTCCATTCAGTGTCCTCCACCCCCCTCTGTCATTCCCTTCATTGGCCTCCAATCAGTGTCTTCCACCCCTCTCTGCCAATCCCTTCATTGGCCTCCAATCAGTGTCTTCCACCCCTCTCTGCCAATCCCTCCACTGGCCTCCATTCAGTGTCCTCCACCCCTCTCTGCCAATCCCTCCACTGGCTGCCTCTCACCCAACAAATTGAATTCAACAACTTACAAAGCCATCCACAACTCTGCCCCCCAGCTACATCACCAACCTGGTCTCAAAACATCAACCAAACCACTCTCTTCGATCCTCCTAGGACCTTCTCCTCTCTAGTTCCTGTGCCACCTCCTCCCATGCTCACCTCCAGGACTTCTCCCAAGCTCCTCCCATCCTATGGAACTCCCTACCCCAGTCTGCCCGGTTGTCTCCTAATCTATCCACCTTTAGACGATCCCTGAAAACCTTTCTTTTTAAAGAAGTCTATCCTGCATCTACCTAGTAAACTGCCATTTATTTCTTCCATCAGCTCCTCCCCTTTTGTATCACTCAACCCTAAATTGTAAGCTCCTAGGGTCAGGGCCCTCTGTTTCCTCTTGTACCAAATTGTATTGTAACTGTTATGTCTGCCTTCATTTTGTACATCGCTGCGCATACTGTTGGCGCCATATAAATCCTGTATTATAATAATAGCCAGTTCAGCTCTCACAGCCGCACTCTCCTCATAGACAAACGTTCTGCTTCTGCCATGGGCCCTTTAAGGCTTTGTCACACTCTGTGCCTGGAACGGGGGCTTGTGATTGGCTAGATGTTGGCGCCAAGAGCACAGGTCCCTATCCCACTCCTCACTGCTAAAACAGTGACCCTCCTGCTGAGGTTGCACCCGCCACCATTTTGTGCCTATTCCTCCTCCTGACATTCTCAGCCATTAATCTTTATATCCCAGAAGAGAGGAATCCACACAAAAAGGTGGCTGAACTTCACTGGTGGTACTTGGAAGATGGCGCAAACCGTCACATCGACATACAAGGTGGTATCAAAAAGTTTCCAGACTAGTCCTGGGAGAGGTGTATTATGGAGGAGTTGACTGCAGAGATCCCATCTCAGGAGTACTAATAACCCTGGGTGGAGAAGGTGGGTTACTGAAAGTGTTGCATGATGCTTTCACAAATTACTGCTGTGGACCGTCCACTAAAGCCGATTGACTATGTACTATCAAATGACCCTGGGTGGTATCAAAAGGTTTCAATATTCATTTTGTAGCACGCCAACAGGTGGCAGCACAAGGCTACACGCACGCACAGTCACAGGGAGCACCGATCTTCATAAGTCAGTGTGCCCAAACCCATCATCCTATGTACATCGGAGCTGTGCAACTGATGCTATTCTGACCACGTGTGTTACCACGTCTGCTATTTCAGCAAGTTAGAACAAAGAGCCAATGTGAAATTGTGTCTGAAACTAGGCAAATCGCTGGACCTCTGCAATGTTGTCCAAACAGCGACCTTTTGAGCTGGAGCATCATCTTCAGGAAGAGGGCATTTTACGAGGTTGAGCTCCTTGAAGGTTTTCCTGATCTCTCATCATCTTCCAGTGATGTCCTTCCACTTTTGAAGAACGCATGCCGCTCCAAACGGCTCATCGCTGAACGCGTGCCACTCAAAGCGACTCATTGCAGCGTCACTGTGAACTTGCCGAATCGTGTCAAATGTTCCTGGGGCAGATTGGCCCGGTTTCAGGATGGAAGAGCAGACGTGGTACCGCACGTGGTCAGAATAGCACCAATTGCACCCCAAACGCACACGGTCCTGCACTAAGAAATGGCTCTGTGTATAGGCGGGTGCTGCAGAGACCATTGGCTGGAACCGACAAATCCAAGGAGAAATGGACCCAGCACACTGAGGGTCTCCAATGGGGTCCAAAGCTTTAATGAACCATCACAAAGTTACAACAAATAGCAATGTTTCAGAGCCTCGCAGGACCCCTTCATCAGGCATGTGACCACATGTGAGGCAGGCTGTGATTGGGAGGGGGCATGTTCAAAAGGCACACTGTGATTGGGAGGGGGGGTGTTCAACAGGTACCCTGTGATTGGGAGGGGGTGTTCAACAGGTACCCTGTGATTGGGAGCGGGGTGTTCAACAGGTATCCTGTGATTGCGAGGGGGGTGTTCAACAGGTACCCTGTGATTGCGAGGGGGGGGGGGGGGGTGTTCAACAGGTATCCTGTGATTGGGAGGGGGGTGTGTTCAACAGGTACCCTGTGATTGGGAGGGGGGGTGTTCAACAGGTACCCTGTGATTGGGAGGGGGGGTGTTCAACAGGTACCCTGTGATTGGGAGGGGGGTGTTCAACAGGTACCCTGTTATTGGGAGGGGTGTGTGTTCAACAGGTACCCTGTGATTGGGAGGGGGGGTGTTCAACAGGTATCTGTGATTTGGAGGGGGGGTGTTCAACAGGTACCCTGTGATTGGGAGGGGGGTGTTCAACAGGTACCCTGTGATTGGGAGGGGGGTGTTCAACAGGTACCCTGTGATTGGGAGGGGGGTGTATTCAACAGGTACCTGTGATTGGGAGGGGGGTGTTCAACAGGTATCCTGTGATTGGGAGGGGGGGTGTTCAACAGGTACCTGTGATTGGGAGGGGGGGTGTTCAACAGGTATCTGTGATTTGGAGGGGGAGTGTTCAACAGGTACCCTGTGATTGGGAGGGGGGTGTATTCAACAGGTACCTGTGATTGGGAGGGGGGTGTTCAACAGGTATCTGTGATTGGGAGGGGGGGTGTTCAACAGGTACCTGTGATTGGGAGGGGGGGTGTTCAACAGGTATCCTGTGATTGGGAGGGGGGGTGTTCAACAGGTATCCTGTGATTGGGAGGGGGGGGTGTTCAACAGGTACTGTGATTTGGGGGGGGGGGTGTGGTGTTCAACAGGTACCCTGTGATTGGGAAGGGGGTGTTCAACAGGTACCTGTGATTGGGAGGGGGGTGTTCAACAGGTACCTGTGATTGGAAGGGGGGGGGTGTTCAACAGGTACCTGTGATTGGGAGGGGGGGTGTTCAACAGGTACCTGTGATTGGGAGGGGGGGTGTTCAACAGGTACCTGTGATTGGGAGGGGGGGGGTGTTCAACAGGTTACCTGTAATTGGGAGGGGGGATGTTCAACAGGTACCTGTGATTGGGGAGGGGGGGTGTTCAACAGGTACCTGTGATTGGGAGGGGGGGGTGTTCAACAGGTACCTGTGATTGGGAGGGGGGGGTGTTCAACAGGTATCCTGTGATTGCGAGGGGGGTGTTCAACAGGTATCCTGTGATTGGGAGGGGGGTGTTCAACAGGTACCCTGTGATTGGGAGGGGGGTGTTCAACAGGTATCCTGTGATTGCGAGGGGGGTGTTCAACAGGTACCTGTGATTGGGAGGGGGGGGGTGTTCAACAGGTACCTGTGATTGGGAGGAGGGGTGTTCAACAGGTATCCTGTGATTGGGAGGGGGGTGTTCAACAGGTATCCTGTGATTGGGAGGGGGTGTGTTCAAGAGGCAGGCTGTGATTAGGAGAGAATGTATGCCAGAGGCTGTGATTGGATAGGGGTGTGTGCCAGAGGTTGTGATTGGGAGGGGACGTGTGCCAGAGGCTGTGATTGGGAGGGGACGTGTGCCAGAGGCTGTGATTGGGAGGGGACGTGTGCCAGAGGCGGTGATTGGGGAGGGTAGGTGTGCCAGAGGCTGTGATTGGGAGGGGACATGTGCCAGAGGCTGTGATTGGATAGGGGTATGTGTACCAGAGGCTGTGATTGGGAGGGGACGTGTACCAGAGGCTGTGATTGGGAGGGGATGTGTGCCAGAGGCTGTGATTGGATAGCGGACGAGTGCCAGAGGTTGTGATTGGGAGGGGACGTGTGCCAGAGGCTGTGATTGGGAGGGGGTGGGTGACAGAGGCGGTGATTGGGAGGGGACGTGTGCCAGAGGCTGTGATTGGGAGGGGACGTGTGCCAGAGGCTGTGATTGGGAGGGGACGTGTGCCAGAGGCTGTGTTCGGGAGGGGACGTGTGCCAGAGGCTGTGTTCGGGAGGGGACGTGTGCCAGAGGCTGTGATTGGGAGGGGACGTGTGCCAGAGGCTGTGATTGGGAGGGTAGGGTGTGCCAGAGGCTGTGATTGGATAGGGGTATGTGTACCAGAGGCTGTGATTGGGAGGGTATGTGTACCAGAGGCTGTGATTGGGAGGGGACGTGTACCAGAGGCTGTGATTGGGAGGGGACGAGTGCCAGAGGTTGTGATTGGGCGGGGGCGTGTGCCAGAGGCTGTGATTGGGAGGGAATGTGTGCCAGAGGCTGCGATTGGGAGGGTAGGTGTGCCAGACGCTGTGATTGGAGGGAATGTGTGCCAGAGGCTGTGATTGGGAGGGGACATGTGGCAGAGGCTGTGATTGGGAGGGGACGTGTGCCAGAGGCTGTGATTGGGAGGGGACGTGTGTGCCAGAGGCTGTGATTGGGAGGGGGACGTGTGCCAGAGGCTGTGATTGGATAGGGGTATGTGTACCAGAGGCTGCGATTGGGAGGGGACGTGTGCCAGAGGCTGCGATTGGGAGGGGACGTGTGGCAGAGGCTGCGATTGGGAGGGGACGTGTGGCAGAGGCTGCGATTGGGAGGGGACGTGTGCCAGAGGGCTGCGATTGGGAGGGGACGTGTGCCAGAGGCTGTGATTGGGAGGGGACGTGTACCAGAGGCTGTGATTGGGAGGGGGACGTTTGCCAGAGGCTGCGATTGGGAGGGGACGTGTGGCAGAGGCTGCAATTGGGAGGGGACGTGTGCCAGAGGCTGCGATTGGGAGGGGGGGACGTGTGCCAGAGGCTGCGATTGGGAGGGGACGTGTGCCAGAGGCTGCGATTGGGAGGGGACGTGTGCCAGAGGCTGCGATTGGGAGGAGATGTGTGCCAGAGGCTGTGATTGGGAGGAGATGTGTGCCAGAGGCTGTGATTGGGAGGAGATGTGTGCCAGAGTACCTGCTGTGATTGGGAGGAGATGTGTGCCAGAGGCTGCGATTGGGAGGGAATGTGTGCCAGAGGCTGCGATTGGGAGGGTAGGTGTGCCAGACGCTGTGTTTGCCAAGGTATCCTGTGATTGGGAGGGGGGTGTTGCCAACGGGTGGGTGATTGGGAGGGTAGGTGGGGACGGGCTGTGATTGGGAGGGGGGTGTGCCAGAGGCTGTGATTGGGAGGGGGGTGTGCCAGACAGGCTGTGATTGGGAGGGAACAGTTGTGCCAGAGGCTGTGATTGGGAGGGGACGTGTGCCAGGAGGCTGTGATTGGGAGGGGGCGTGTGGCCAGGGGCTGTGATCGGTAGGGTAGGTGTGCAAGAGGCTGTGATTGTTCAGGGTTTGTGGTGGCTGAGCAAATGACCCAATCCAGGCATGCTATGTTTCTGCACAGTGTCCTGTACCTCTGAATGTCCAACCAAAGGATGATGAATGACCACACAAGCATACAGTGATTGCAAGAAAAGTATGTTGAACCCCTTGGGATTATGTGGAGTTTTGCATGAATTGGGCATAAAATGTGCTTGTGAAATTCATCAAAGTCACAACAAACAATAGAAGAACACAGTCTGCTGAACATAATACTACACAAACATTAGATGTTGCCAATGGTTTAATTGCACATAACATGTAAACATTCACAGTGCAGGGAGGACAAAGTATGTGAACCTTTGGGACTTAATAACTGGTTGACCCTCCTTGGCAGCAATAACCTCAACCAAACGTTTCCTGTAGTTGCAGATCAGACCTGCACAACGATCTGGAGTCATTTTGGACCACTCCTCTTCACAAAACTGTTTCAGTGTAGCAATATTCTTGGGATGTCTGGTGTGAATCGCTCTCTTAAGGTCATGCCACAGCATTTCAATCGGGTTGAGGTCAGGACTCTGACTGGGCCACTCCAGAAGGTGTATTCTGTGCTGTTGCAGCCATTGTTTTGTTGAATTACTTGTATGCTTTGGGTCATTGTCCTGTTGCATCACCCATCCTCTGCGGGCTTCAGTTGGCGGACAGATGGTCGTGAAACAACGTTTTTCCTGCAAAATGTCTTGATAAACTCTGGAATTCATTTTCCCATCAATGACAACAATCCGTCCAGGCCCTGAGGCAGCAAAGCAGCCCCAAACCATGATGCTCCCTCCGCCATGTTTTACAGTGGGGATGAGGTTTTGATGTTGGTGTGCTGTGCCTTTTTTTCTCCACACATAGTGTTGTGTGTTCTTCCCAAACAACTCAATCTTGGTTTCATCTGTCCACAGTATATTTGCCAGTAGTGCTGTGGAACATCCAGGTGCTCTTTTGCAAACTTCAAACGTGCTGCAATATTCTTTTTGGACAGCAATGGCTTCCTCCGTGGTGTCCTCCCATGTACTCCATTCTTGTTTCATGTTTTCCTTATTGTAGATGTGTCAACCAAAAATGTTAGTATGTGCCAGAGATTTCTGTAGGTCTTTAGCTGACACTCTGGGATTCTTCTTTACCTCATGCAGCATTCTGCGCTGTGCTCTTGCAGTCATTTTTACAGGACGACCACGCCTAGGGAGACTGTGTAGCAACAGTGCTAAACTTTCTCCATTGGTAGACAGTCTGTCTTACCGTGGACACATGAACATCAAGGCTTTTGGAGATACTTTTGTAACCCTTTCCAGCTTCATGCAAGTCAACAATTCTTGATCGTAGGTCTTCTGAGAGCTCTTTTCTGCGAGCATGGTTCACATCAGACAGTGCTTGGGAAACAGTAAACCCAAAACAGGTGTGTGTTTTTTAAGGGCAGGACAGCTGTCAGCAAACACATCCAATATCATCACACTGATTGGAGTCAAGGTTGGCTCACTCCTGGCTCCAATTAGCTCTGGGAGAAGTCATTAAGCTAGGGCCTCACATACTTTTTCCTCCCTGCACTGTGAATGTTTACTGTTATGTGCAATTAAACCATGGCAACATCTAAAGTTTGTGTAGTATTATGTTCAGCAGACTGTGTTCTTCTATTGTTGTGACTTAGATGACGTTCAGGCAGCACATTTTATGCCCAATTCATGCAAAACTCCACATAATCCCAAGGGTGGTTCACATACTTTTTTCTTGCAAACTGTAGATCAGCTTCTGTACTTCATGCAGTCAGTTTAGAACAAAGAAGAAAGATAACTGGCAGGATCAACCAGGTTCTTCAGATGGAAGATGTCCATGAACATGATACCATGATTTCTGAAATACACACAAAAGGAGGCGAATCTTAGACTCCGGTGAACACATTTTACCATTATTTCAGGTCTAACCCAAATTTTTTTATATCCAATAAAACGATGACAGAGCAGAGAGCGGGATCCTTCTCCTGTCTGATGCCCCATTAAATCTGACATCAGACTTCCTAAACCGAACGCTAAGAGAATCGCTTCCTGAGGTCGGAGAACTGCGGCTATTAGGAGCTTCAAGATACCGAGCCTTTAAAAAATCAATGACAGTAAAGTGCAGCTCTGCAGAGCGAGCGATGAGAGAGCAGCGAGGGAATCACGATCCATGATGGAGAGATGTGAAGATTCCATCCCAGATTTCAGATATTTCTGAGGATAATCACAACATCCGCGTTCTATAGGAACAATCACCACCTATCAGTAGGAAATCGTCAGTCGTTACAATGTTGTCCGCCTTTCTGGAATATGGCTACAACCGGAAACTATGAAATATATCAGAAGTCACGTTCTCTCTCTTTTTTTTTTGCGCATATAAAATGATATCAAGTTCCTCGTTTTTTTCTTTTCTCCCGAGTGTGTAGACATTGACATGCAGACTTCCATCCATCATTATATCACAGTTAGCGGGCGGTAATGGACTGATCGAGCCCCCGCCCGTCTCCCACCCAGTAAGAAACAGAGAGGTGATCCTTTGTTACGCCCGTGTTCTGTCCAATACAAACATACCAATCACAGAAAAAAATATAAAAAATTAGATAGTAAACAACTCATGGGGCCCCCCGGGCAATAAGAGATAATGGGGCCCCCTGTGTCTCCGCCTACACTAAAGCCAAAGCCACACCCACACAACACCCCCACCTACATATTGCAGCTCAGCTGCATATAAAGGGCATTAAAAATATAATAAAAAAAACAATAAAACAACGTCATGGGGTCCCGCCTCCATCCATAACAAGCCCTTCGGGTCTGGTTCAGATTTTGAGGGGAAGCCCCACGCCAAAATTTAAAGAATAAAAATGGCGTGGGGGTCCCCCCTCCCCCCAAATCCATACCAGACCCTTATCCGAGCATGCAGTCCGGCAGGTCAGGAAAGGGGGGGGGGGGCAAAGGATGAACGAGCGCTCCTCCCCTCCTGAACCATACCAGACCACATGTCCTAAACATGGGGTGGTGCTCTGGGGGGGGGTTCCCCCCCCCAAAGCCCCTTGTCCCCATGATGATGGGGACAAGGGCCTTTTCCCCACAATCCTGGATGGTGGTTGTGGGGGTCTGCGGGCAGGGGGCTTATCGGAATCTGGAAGCCCCCTTTGGCAGGGGGCCCCCCAGGTCCCGGGCTCCCCCATGTGAATGAGTAGGGGGTATATGGTACCCCTACCCATTCACAAAATAAAAAGTGTAGTGTGAAAAAAGACAGGAGACAGTCTTTGACAAGTCCTTTATTAAAAGAAGAGAAATAAAAGAATGTCCCCCGAAGTAGATCCAACGTCAGTCACGATGCCCGCCATCCAAACTACCCGAAAAGAGAAAAAAAAAAAAAAAGGATCCGCTCCTGACACGATGATAGAGAGACACTCCCTATTCCTTCCATGTTCCCTCGGTAAGTGTTCACACATCCCTGAGACATTGCTTAAGAATAGTTATGGGCTGACACCCCCCCCTGTTTGATTTGAGGTCGAACATTCAAACCTAACGAACGTTTGACCGTGAACTTGCAAACTCCGGGGACGATTCACTAAGCCGTATCTCACAGTAGGATACCGCACAGCATTTTCCTCCAAAAAGTTGGCATTCACTAAAAAAAGATACTAGAACACCACAGGAGTTATTTTATTACGTCATTCAGTATTTTAGTAGTGAAATCCATGCAGTAATGTTTCAGCTTCCAGTGGGATCCCCGCGGACAGCCGAATGAAAAAAAAGAAGAATGGCCGGCAATGAAGAAATAAGCAGAAATGTTGTGTCCATTCGGGTCTGGTACTGGCAACCTGCACTAACGTGCGTCTTAGCAACCAATTCTATCAGCGGTTGGTAGGACGCTGGTTGCTGCACAGTCATTGGGCTGTTGTGGTACATCATAACAACCAATAAAGCTTCAGGTTTTAAGGGGGTACTCCGGGCAAAAAAGAGAAAATTGTGAGGTTCCCACAAACCATAGCAGACTCTTAGCTGTGCATGCAGCCTGGCTGGCCAGAGGGGAGACAACTAGTGTATGCCCCCCCTTCTGAACCATACTTCCCACATGGAAGAAAAATATATTTTAAATAAATTTAAAACATTTTCTTCACAAATATATATTGACATATATTTGAAATGCTACAATTGTGGCCGTATTCAATATATTTAAAAAACAAAAAAAATGATATAGATATATATACTGTATGTTGAAATTATATACATATTACAAAATATATGAAACATGTTTTCAAATATACATTTTCAAATTTACTGTAAATCTTTAAAAATACATTTAATCTACATTTTTGGAATGTAATATATTGAATACGGCCAAAATTGTAGTATTTCAAATATATATCAATATATCACCTCATATCAGAGGTCCTCCCATCACATCAGAGGTCCCCCCATCACATCAGAGGTCCCCCCATCACATCAGAGGTCCTCCCATCACATCAGAGGTCCCCCCAGCATCAGAGGTCCCCCCAGCACATCAGAAGTCCCTCCCATCACATCAGTCCTCCCATCACATCAGGTCCCCCCCAGCACATCAGAAGTCCCTCCATCACACATCAGAGGTCCCCCCAGCACAGCAGAGGTCCCTCCATCACATCAGAGGTCCCCCCATCACGTCAGAGGTACTCTCATCACATCAGAGGCCCCCAGAGGCCCCCCATCACATTAGAGGTTCCTCCATCACATCAGAGGTCCCTCCATCACATCAGAGGTCCCCCCTCCCCATCACATCAGAGGCAAGCCCCATCTCCATCACATCAGAGGTCTCCCCATCACATCAGAGCTCCCCATCACATCAGAGGTCCCCCCCCCATCACATCATAGGTCCCTCCATCACATCAGATCCCCCCAGCACAGCAGAGTCCCCTATCACATCATAGGTCCCTCCAGGTCTTTCTCACATCAGAGGTCCGCTCAACATATCAGAGGTACTCTCACCACATCAGAGGTCCCTCCATCACATCAGCGGTCACCCCATCACATCAGAGGTCCCTCCATCACATCAGAGGTCCTCCCATCACATCTGAGGTCCTCCCATCACATCAGAGGTCCCTCCCATCACATCAGAGGTCCCCCCATCACATCAGAGTCCCCCCTATCCATCATAGGTCATCACATCAGAGACATCCCCATCACATCAGAGGTCCTCTCATCACATCATCACCCCATCACATCAGAGGTTCCTCCATCACATCAGAGGTCCTCCCATCACATCAGAGGTACTCCCATCACATCAGAGGTCCCCCCATCACATCAGAGGTCCTCTCATCACATCAGAGGTCCTCTCATCACATCAGAGACACCCCATCACATCAGAGGTCCTTCTCATCACATCAGAGGTTCCTCCATCACATCAGAGGTCCCCCCATCACATCAGAGGTCCCTCCATCACATCAGAGGTTCCCTCATCACATCAGAGGCCCCTTATCACATCAGAGGCCCCCCATCACATCAGAGTCCCCCAATTACATGAGAGCCCTTCATCACATCAGAATTGCCCCAATATGTCAAACACTCTCTATCAGTGGTCCCCATCACATCAGATTCCTTCCATCACCTCATAGTGCTCCCATGACAAAGCCCTCCAATCACACAGTCCTCCCATCACAGAACCCCCCAATCACGTAACCCCACTTCATATCAAAGCCCCACAGTTTGGCTCTAGAATCTTGACAGAGCAAGGCAGGTGGAGGAGGTCTGGAGCCCTGCATGTCACCTGCCCTGGATCATGCATTGCCATGGTGTGGGCAAGCCTGCTGCCATCACCATTGCAATGTATACCGGCGCATGTGTTCTGACCCTAGAGTGTCATTGGTTGTCACGGTGCTGGTAGCCGGCCCACCCATACCATGGCGTCTTAGGATGCTGATCCAGAGCAAGCGGGGTTCCTTGCTCGCCGAACCTCAGGAGAACCAAGACAGCACCCCATGGCACCATGGCTAAGAACATGTAAAAGGTGAGTACACCCGACAACAACTCAATGTGTTCACTGATAACCCAATGCTGGTTCCCTTTAAGAAAACGCTGATCTCCCCGAAATGAAGAATTCATAGCAGACTTTCTCTTATTGAAATACTGCGCTGAAGAAGTGGAATAAACTAATAATGATTGATCTCTTCCCAGCTAATCGTGTCACTCTGCTAAATGCACTATTGATATCCATAATCCTTCCTCTTCACACTATTATGACTCAAAGAGCATTAATTGAATACCCAATTCGCTTTAATTTGATTTACAGCACTAAGAAAAGAGACTGCGAGGAAGGGAGAGCCGGCGTAAGTAATGGGGGGGGGGGGGGGGGGGGGGGGGTACTCCAGGTGAGGACAGAAAATGATGAATTACAGTCGGCAGTCTTTATTTTTAACAATTAACATCCAGGTAGGTGATGGATGATGCCGTGAACTCTCGTCAAGGTGACTTCAACCTTGATCCAGACAGGTGCTACACTCCGCTTGGCTTGGCCAAGGTTCAAGACGAATACATATGTATGTACCGAGAGAACAGCCATTAACCCCAATCATCCTCTCCGGCTGTCACCCCTAGATCTCTCCAAAGGGCAGACATTTGTTAGTCTAAAGATTGAGCTGTTAAAAGGGAAAAATTAAAGGCTTTCTAGACCGTTGGTTTTGGAGTAATATATGGACGTGATCAGCTTAAAGCTGAAGCTTTTTTCCTCTCTACAGCTTTAGTTACATCACTTCTATTTAATGAAGGGTGTGCCGTGATGTGCAGGCTGCTGGATTCGGTAGAAATCTTCTCTGCAGGACTGCCTCTTCCTGCTGATGAATGTCTGGTGCTGTTGGCAGCGGTGTATTTAGGATTTGTGCTGTCCTAGGCAACACAAAAATTGTCTTCCCCCTCCCCCCCCCCCCTCCCCCCTTCCCCTTCCCGTGGAGAGAGCCTGGTATTGACCAACAACACCCCTGCCCCCCACCTGGAGAGAGCCTTCGACTACATACACCATCAAGCAGCCCACAGCCTCCTTTGGATCCTACCTGGTTCCCATGGCATGCATGTCCCTTCTGCCATCCCTTGTTGTGGGGGGATGTGCTGCCCCCTTGAAGAGTGCCTTGTGGTACATTTGCTCCTGTTGGGGTTAATAGCTTCAGGTGCCCAGGCTCGGCTGCACTATTCACAAATCCAATTGAGGAGAGGGAATGGGGAGGGGGGGGTGTGTAACCATTGGATCATCTTTAGGGGCAGGAAGAGGTGTGTCCACGGTGGACCATCTTTAGTGCAACTGAGCCTGGATCCAATGGATCATGCAACGATCCCACGACATGCGACGATCCCACGATCGCGGCGTCAGACCCTAGCCCTTCTCACCAAACTCGTGACCAAAGGACTAGCCAATCTAAAACCTCGATGTCACGTGCATAACAATGCCACACCCAGCTGCACCCTGCACAACGATTTTCCAGATAATGGACCACAGATCGATGTACCGGCAGTCTGAGCGATTGTTACTGGGTCAGGTTAACTACGCAATTAACCCTTCACACTGCCACCACCTCCTTTTCGTCAGAGAAAGAGGAAACTCGGCGATGTAACTAAGATATATATATATAAACATACAGAGAATAACAGCACAGCAAAGAGATATCAGAGAGGTTAAAGGGTTAAGGTACTTGCCATTAAGCCTTGGATGTAAGCAGATCAAGTTTCTGAGCAGAAGGGGAACGGGTCTCCCCCAGGTGGTATTGATGTTAAAATGGGAGACGTCTTCAACTTCCCTTTCTTAGGCCTGACAGCCTATTTTGTAGTCCCCAGCAGGGGGTGGCTCTGAAGTCAAGGACCAATGTCTGCTTAGGGCGTGGAGCTATGGGTGGATTCCCCAACTAGAGCAAACATCTCCCGTAACTCATATTTTGGCCTATAACTTTCCATCTGCACAAGTGACATTCCACCCACGAGTAGATTATTATGCAGACAAGTCTGAGGATTGATTAGATATGAATTATGAAAGTGTTCACGAGATCTATTTTTCTGCTTTCCTGTGTGTCCAAGACATGGCGAGTGACCCATCAAACTGTTCGCCTGCTCATCGTCCATCTGAAGATATGTCCGGTTTGTATGTAAATCTCTCATTTTCCAAGATATGAGACATAGGGGAGAAATGGATTTTGAGAAGTGTTATCCGATTCTGTCATCTACGCTGAGTTGGGTTTAGGAGGTCGGACTCTCTTTCAACTCTTGGGAAAGCTTGCCTTATCTCTTCCGAAGTGTGAAATGGCACAGGTTCTAGGACAGCTGGGCCCCGGCTCCCTGGGGGGGCTTTATAGCTCCTATGACCCTCCTGTGACATTTTTTAACACACACATACACTGTTACTGTGACTCTCAGAGTGAGAGGGGAGGGAGAATGAGGGGAGAAAATGGAGATTCTTAAAATGGCGGACTGTGTCAGGCTCTGGTGCGCACGTTTGCGACACAACTGACCCTGGATCCAATGGATGAGGGGGCAGGAAGGGGTGTGTCCAGGGTGGATCCTCTTTAGTGCAGCTGAGCCCAGAGACCCAAAGTTTTTAACCATAGCACAGGAAGAGGACAGGGTAGAAGTTTTCTACAGAAACTAAGACTGCCCTGCAGCTTGGGATATACTGGGGTTAAGGCAAATGGACTATGCACTTGCAAAGTGTAGTGGAACCCTGCAAGTGCAGTTGCTGCAGAGCTTAGTTAATGAGATAAAGCTTCACTTTGCAAAGAATACACAATCAGGTGCAAGGAAAATAAAAAAAAAACAGCATTTTTGCTTGCACGTGATTGGATGATGGAAGTCAGAAGAGCTTTTGCTCATTTACTAAGCTCTGGAGCAACTGCATTTTGCAAAATGCACAGTCCATTTGTCTTTACTAAATCAACCCATCTGGGTATCAAAGACTAGAAGCAGGTTGGGACCCACTGAAAACAGAAGGATGGAAGCAGACTGTAACACACCAGGAACCCAAAGCTGGAAGAAGGCTGGGGCACACTGAAGGCACTGGAAATGTTGGGGCTCACTAGAATCCACAGGATCACAGGGAACAACTTGAAGGAGGGACCAGCTGCTAGTGTGTGAACACACTGAACACAGTGCTGGAGGAAGATTGGGACACACTGGGAACACAAAGCTGGAAACAGGCTGGGACATACTGGGAACACAAGGCTGGAAACATGCAGGGACACACTGGGAACACAAGGCTGGAAACATGCAGGGACACACTGGGAACAGAAAGCTGGAAACAGGTTGGGACATACTGGGAACAGAAAGCTGGAAACAGGTTGGGACATACTGGGAACAGAAAGCTGGAAACAGGTTGGGACATACTGGGAACACAAAGCTGGAAACAGGTTGGGACACACTGGGAACACAAAGCTGGAAACAGGTTGGGACACACTGGGAACACAAAGCTGGAAACAGGCTGGGACATACTGGGAACACAAGGCTGGAAACATGCAGGGACACACTGGGAACACAAGGCTGGAAACATGCAGGGACACACTGGGAACACAAGGCTGGAAACATGCAGGGACACACTGGGAACAGAAAGCTGGAAACAGGTTGGGACATACTGGGAACACAAAGCTGGAAACAGGTTGGGACATACTGGGAACACAAGGCTGGAAACTAGCTGGGACATACTGGGAACACAAAGCTGGAAACAGGTTGGGACATACTGGGAACACAAGGCTGGAATCAGGCTGGGACACACTGGGAACACAAGGCTGAAAACATGCAGGGACATACTGGGAAACACAAGGCTGGCATCAGGTTGGGACACACTGGGAACACAAAGCTGGAGACAGGCTGGGACATACTGGGAACACAAGGCTGGAAACAGGTTGGGACAAAGTGGGAAACAACAAGGCTGGAATTAGGCTGGGACACACTGGGAACACAAGGCTGGAAACAGGTTGGGACATACTGGGAACACAAGGCTGGAAACAGGTAAGGAAACACTGGGAACACAAAGCTGGAAACAGGTTGGGACACAGTGGGAATACAAGGCTGGAATTAGGCTGGGACATACTCAGAACACAAGGCTAAAAACAGGTTGGGACACACTGGGAAACACAAGGCTGGAATTAGGCTGGGACACACTGGGAACACAAGGCTCGAAACTGAAGATTCTAGAAATGCTGGGGTTTAGTAGAAACCACAAGGTCACAGGGTACCACTTTAAGAGAACACACGGGGGTCCAGCTGCTAGCAATTGGACACATTGAACACAAGACTGCAAGAAGGAAGCAGGCTCGGACTCAGAAGGAACACAAGGCTGGACGTGGATTGCGACACACTGGGATCACAAGACTAGAAGAAGGCTGGGACACACTGAGATCGCAAGGCTAGAAGAAGGCTGGGACACACTGAGATCGCAAGGCTAGAAGAAGGCTGGGACACACTGGGATCACAAGGCTAGAAGAAGGCTTGGACACACTGGGATTAAAAGGCTGGAAGAAGGCTGGGACACACTGGGATTGCCAGGCTAGAAGAAGGCTGGGACACACTGGAATCGTTAGGCTAAAGAAGGCTGGGACACACTGAGATCGCAAGGCTAGAAGAAGGCTGGGACACACTGAGATCGCAAGGCTAGAAGAAGGCTGGGACACACTGAGATCGCAAGGCTAGAAGAAGGCTGGGACACACTGAGATCGCAAGGCTAGAAGAAGGCTGGGACACACTGAGATCGCAAGGCTAGAAGAAGGCTGGAACACACTGGTATCACAAGGCTAGAAGAATGCTGGGACACACACTGGGATCGCAAGGCTAGAAGAAGGCTGGGACACACTGGGATCGCAAGGCTAGAAGAAGGCTGGGACACACTGGGATCGCAAGGCTAGAAGAAGGCTGGGACACACTGAGATCGCAAGGCTAAAAGAAGGCTGGGACACACTGGGATTGAAAGGCTAGAAGAAGGCTGGGACACACTGGGATTAAAAGGCTGGAAGAAGGCTGGGACACACTGGGATCACAAGGCTAGAAGAAGGCTGGGACACACTGAGATCACAAGGCTAGAAGAAGGCTGGGACACACTGAAGACACTTGAAACCCTGGGGATCACGAAAGGTGCAGGAAGAACACAGGAGGGTCTTGCCGCTAGTACATGAACACGTTGCTTGTGGACCGAGCAAAGCACACACTTTAGGACAGCACTCCCTCTTTGATTGGCTAAAAGCTTTCAATAAAACCTTTTCTAGACTTTACGCAACTGGCTTTCAGTTTTCCTTCTAGTGCTGCAATATGGACCAACCTATGGCCATCGTTCTTCAGGGAATGGCCAAACAACAACTGAACCTCTTGACCAAGTCTAATTGCTTCATTGTTATTGAATTTCAACCACATGATTCAATATTTGCTATCCGTGTCAGCAATAGAGTACATAATAAAGTGGCTGCCGAATCTTCGTATATAAGAGTGCTAAGTGGCGAGCCACGAACACCCAACTTTTTTGACTCGCCTTACTTTCTGGTATCAGGGTTTACAGGCAGCTGTCTGCTCTCCATATCACAGCTCCGAAATACATTTCCAGGGACTTTGTAAATGCATTCAAAAGGGTGACTGTTTATTTTGCATAATCGTTTTTACTGCTTCACAGAAGGTCAAAATTTTAATAGTGTGTTTTCCGTCCAAGTAAAATGATTTCCTTTCAGCTGGACGTCCTGTGTCTCACGGTTGTGGCCCGGATTTACCCAGGTGTACGCATCTGATCACCAAAATGAAATTCTGGCTTTGAATTAGAAAAACTCTGTTGGAAAGCTTTTTATTAACAAATACCAAAGTCAAGTCAGTCATTACCTGCTCTGCTGTTTAGCAAAATTACAGCGCAAAAGAATAAAAATAACAGCTTTTTCACTGTTAAGAGTGTAAACAATTTTCTAGCAGTATACATACAGGGACAAATGTATAACAATGGGCACATCAATCTCTGCCCCAGAGGAGCTTACACTCTGGTGTCTCCCCCATTTATATAGCCCTGACATACACTATATTGACAAAAGTATTGGCCCCGCCTGCCAAATCATGTGATTCAGGTGTTCCAATCCCCTCCATGGACACAGGTGTATACAATCAAGCCCCTAGGCATGCAGGCGGCTTCTACAAACATTGGTGAAAGAATGGGTCGCTCTCAGGAGCTCAGTGGCTCCAAGCGTGGTCCCGTGATAGGTGGTCACCTGGGCAATAAGTCCATCCGTGACATTTCCTGGCTACTAAATATTCCACGCTCAACTGTTAGTGGGATTATAAACAAAGTGGAAGCCACTGGGAACAACAGCCACTCAGCCACCAAGTGGTAGGCCAGGTCACATGACAGGGCGGGGTCAGCGCATGCTGAAGCGCACAGTGAGCAGAAGTCGCCAACTGTCTGCAGAGTCAATAGCTAAAGACCTCCAAACTTGGTGTGGCCTTCAGATGAGCCCAACAACAGTGCGTAGAGAGCTTCATTGAATGGGTTTTCCATGGCCGAGCAGCTGCATCCAAGCCTTCCATCACCAAGTGCAATGCAAAGCGTCAGATGCCATGGTGTAAAGCACGCTGCCACTGGACTCTAGAGCAGTGGAGACGTGTTCTCTGGAGTGACCAATCACGCGTCTCTGTCTGGCAATCCAATGAACGTGTCTTGGTTTGGCGGTTGCCAGGGGAACGGTACTGGCCTGACTGCATTGTGCCAAGTGTAAAGTTTGGTGGTGGGGGGGGATTATGGTGTGGGGTTGTTGTTTCTCAGGGGTTGGGCTTGGCCCCCTAGTTCCAGTGAAGGGAACTCTTAAGGCGACATTTTGGACAATTTCATGCTCCCAACTTTGTGGGAAGAGTTTGGGGGTGGCCCCTTCCTGTTCCAACATGACTGCGCACCAGTGCACAAAGCAAGGTCCATAAAGACATGGAGGAGCCAGTTTGGGGTGGAGGAACTTGACTGTCCTGCACAGAGTCCTGACCTCAACCCCATAGAACACCTTTGGATGAATTAGAGCGGAGACTGCGAGCCAGGCCTCCTCCCCCGACATCAGTGCCTGACCTGACAAATGTGCTTCTGGAAGAATGGTCCAACCTTCCCATAGACACCCTCCTAAACCTTGTGGGGGGCCTTCCCAGAAGAGTTGAAGCTGTTATAGGTGCAAAGGGCGGGGCCAACTCAATATTGAACCCTACGGACTAAGACTGGGGGGTGATTAAAGGTCATGTCGGTGGAAAGGGCGGGGCCAACTCAATATTGAACCCTACGGACTAAGACTGGGGGGCCATTAAAGGTCATGTGTGTGGAAAAGGGCGGGGCCAACTCAATAATGAACCCTACGAACTAAGACTGGGGGGCCATTAAAGGTCATGTGCGTGGAAAAGCCCCAATATTTTTGGTAATATAGTATATTTTTCAATGCTGTACAGAGAACACTGAGGCAATCACATCAGTCTCTGTACCAGAGGAGCTTGCACTCTAATGTACCCTCCCCCACAGTCACATCAGTCTCTGTACAGAAGAGCTTACACTCTAATGTACCCTCCTCCACAGTCACATCAGTCTCTGTACAGAAGAGCTTACACTCTAATGTACCCTCCTCCACAGTCACATCAGTCTCTGTACCAGAGGAGCTTGCACTCTAATGTCCTCTCCCCCACAGTCACACACTGCAAACTGAAGATTCAGACAACAGAAAGTCCAGCACTAGCACGGCATTTGTTGACTGCTTCTGCACAATAAATATTCAGACAGCAGAGAGCTGAAAACTAGGTGTGTCTTGCTGACTGCCTGCAAAAAACAAAGATTCAGACTGGAGTCCAACACTAGATTTGCACTTCTTGATTTTCTATTCACACTGAAGTGAACAGCAGAATGTCCAGAACTGTCTCATCACTTGTGCTGCTTTTACAGACAGCAGATTTGGGAGCGGGATTATCCTTTAGATTGTAAACTTCATGAGCCGGGCCCTCCGATTCCTTCTGTACTGAAATGTATCATAATAGTACCCGCCCCCCTTTATATTGTAAAGTGCTGAACAAACTGTTGGCGATATATAAATCCTGTATAATAATAATAGTAAAACTATCACTAGCTTGTTCACTGAAGATTTGGGCAACAGAAGGACTGGAACTAGCTTTGCACTTGTTGATTGTTAGGCTAGTGGTGGGCAACCTTTTTTTTTCAACTGAGCCAAATCTCGCCAAAACCACGATTGAAATTTTATTTTGAGAGCCACATTTTTAAAACTGAAAATACATACATCCCCCATATAGTAATTCATCCCATAGTAATTCATCCCCATAGTAATTCCTTCATCCCCCTATAGTAATTCATTCCCCCCAAGTAATTCATCCCCCCTATAGTAATTCATCCCCATATAGTAATTCATCCCCCCATAGTAATTCATCCCCCCATAGTAATTCATCCCCCCTATAGTAATTCATCACCCATAGTAATTCATACCCCCCCATAGTAATTCATCCCCCTATAGTAATTCATCTCCCCATAGTAATTCATCCCCCTATAGTAATTCATCCCCCATATGTAATTCATCCCCCCTATAGTAATTCATCCCCAATAGTAATTCATCCCCCCTATAGTAATTCATCCACCATAGTAAATTCATCCCCCAGAGTAATTTCATCCCCCATATAGTAATTTTGAATCCCCCATAGTAATGTAATTCCCCATATAGTAATTCATCCCCCATAGTAAATTATCCCCCATAGTATTCATCCCCCATTAGGTATCATCCCCCAAGTAATTCATCCCCATTCATTTCCCCCCATTTAAATTTATCCCCCATAGTATTTTCCCCCTTAGT
>CATNWA010001176.1:0-2500 GCA_951230385.1 Staurois parvus
AATATCCATTTTGTGCAACTGAGCTCATACCCACGCATGAGTCTGGCATGCAGCAGTGGATGGAATGTTCCACTTTCAAGTGTACAGTATGTAAACCCTAATAATGAACTTCTATTATCTGATACCTTCTCGTCTGTTAACCTCTTGCCTTCCACATAATGTAGAAGTGTAACGGCAAAAATGGTGGGCCTTAACCCTTGGTATGGATGGCTGAGGTTTTTGTGCTAAGAGCGCACTTAATGTGTGCCTCCAGCACAGTGACTGAGCTGTCATAGATAGCACTCGGTCTCTAGTTATGATGGGGAACTGGCAGGATGGGCACTTAATCACGTGACTACTGTGTCAACCAATCACAGTGGACATGTGTTTGGGAGGTCTGTGGTATTCTTCCATGGGCATAAAGATCTATTTAAAATTAAATGTTACTTTGTATCTCTTTACCTCCCGTCTGATCAATGTTTATAAACAACATTGATTTGTATCTCTCTATCTCCTGTCTGATCAATGTTTATAAACAATGTTACGTTTGTATCTATCACCCATCTGATCAATGTTTATAAACAATGTTACTTTGTATTTCTCTCTCTATCGTCTGATCAATGTTTATAAAAAATGTTACTTTGTATCTCTCTATCTCCCGTATGATCAATGTTTATAAAAAATGTTACTTTGTATCTATCTCCCGTCTGATCGATGTTTATAAACAATGTTACTTTGTTTCTCTCTATCTCCCGTCTGATCGATGTTTATAAACAATGTTACTTTGTATCTCTCTGCCTCCCATCTGATCAATGTTTATAAACAACATTGATTTGTATCTCTCTATCTCCTGTCTGATCGATGTTTATAAACAATGTTACTTTCTATCTCCCGTCTGATCAATGTTTATAAACAATGTTACTTTGTATCTCTTTATCTCCCGCCTGATCAATGTTTATAAACAATGTTACTTTGTATCTCTTTATCTCCCGCCTGATCAATGTTTATAAACAATATTACTTTCTATCTCCCGTCTGATCAATGTTTATAAACAATGTTACTTTGTATCTCTCTCCCGTCTGATCGATGTTTATAAACAATGTTACTTTGTATCTATCTCCCATCTGATCGATGTTTATAAACAATGTTACTTTGTATCTCTTTATGTCCCATCTGATCAATGTTTATAAACAATGTTACTTTGTATCTCTCTATCTCCCGTCTGATCAATGTTTATAAACAATGTTACTTTGTATCTCTCTATCTCCCGTGTGATCAATGTTTATAAACAATGCTACTTTGTATCTCTCTATCTCCGTGTGTGATCAATGTTTATAAACTATGTCACTTTGTATCGCTTTATCTCCTGTCTGATCGATGTTTATAAACAATATTACTTTATATCTCCCATCTGATCAATGTTTATAAACAATGTTACTTTGTATCTATCTCCCGTCTGACCGATGTTTATAAACAATGTTACTTTGTATCTCTCTATCTCCCATCTGATCAATGTTTATAAACAATGTTACTTTGTATCTCTCTATCTCCCGTCTGATCGATGTTTATAAACAATGTTATTTTGTATTTATCTCCTGTCTGATCGATGTTTATAATCAATATTACTTTGTGTCTCTATTTCCCATCTGATCGATGTTTATAAACAATGTTAGTTTGTATCTCTCTATATCTCTTCTGATCAATGTTTATAAACAATGTTACTTTGCATCGCTCTATCTCTCTTCTGATTGATGTGTATAAACAATGTTACTTTGTATCTCTCTATCTCTCTTCTGATCGATGTTTATAAACAATGTTACTTTGTATATCTCTATCTCTCTTCTGATCGATGTTTATAAACAATGTTACTTTGTATCGCTCTATCTCTCTTCTGATTGATGCGTATAAACAATGCTACTTTGTATCTCTCTATCTCTCTTCTGATCGATGTTTATAAACAATGTTACTTTTCATCTCTCTGTCTCTCTTCTGATCACTGTTTATAAACAATGTTACTTTGTATATCTCTATCTCTCTTCTGATCGATGTTTATAAACAATGTTACTTTGTATCGCTCTCTCTTCTGATCGATGTTTATAAACAATGTTACTTTGTATCGCTCTATCTCTCTTCTGATCGATGTTTATAAACAATGTTACTTTGTATCGCTCTATCTCTCTTCTGATTGATGTGTATAAACAATGTTACTTTGTATCTCTCTATCTCTCTTCTGATCACTGTTTATAAACAATGTTACTTTGTATCTATCTCCCGTCTGATCAAATGTTTATGTTACTTCTCTACTGGTCTCCTGTAAATTGTAGACACTTAGGATTGGTATTAGAACTTCTTATAACATAGCCCTGTTTTATTGTAGTTACATGCAACATTTAAATCCTGTTCCAGCAGACATTCATGTAATTGACTTCCTAGAAAGAATCAATCAGTCTGCAGTGAATGCACTTTGCATGTCCTCAGGAACACGAATCACATGTTTAAACCTCACGCCAGCAGCACAAAT
>CATNWA010001176.1:7500-31584 GCA_951230385.1 Staurois parvus
AGATACAGTAATTATTTTATTTTGTTTGATTCTGATCAGCGGCCTAGTGCAATAGCCAGAGGGTCACATTTGGGTCAGGGCTGAGAGGGCCCTTGTAAATAAGACACTGGGGGAAAGGGAACACGTGGTCCATGTGACCTCAAGATAAACATATCATCAGATGTTCCCTTTTTTTCCTAGTATCTCACCCTTTCAGCCCTTACAACCCCACCAGTCCCCACTCTAGCTCCTCTTGTTTCTGGGGAACTGGTCCGGTTGTAAGAAGAAGGACCATTTTTAGGTCTGAAGGAGATCCCCAGACCTAACTTTACCCCAAGTAAAACATAACTGAGATCTTTTAAAGAAATAAGAGTTGTAAAAGTGTCCCTGTAAACGTGATACTAGTAGAAAGGGAGCATATGATCCATATGACCTCAGGAAGAAGCATAATAGAGTCTCTTTAAATCAGATGAATTTCAAGAGTACACACATTATCAACACATCATCAACAAAATTATCAAAGGGTTATGTAGGGGAAGGTAGGGGAGCAGTTGAGGAGCTGGTTCAGCACACACATTAATTAGGTGCATCCAGAAGAGGAGAGAACTTTGATGTACAAAGAGAAGGGGGCTGTGGTAGAAATTGACTTTTCCTGAAGCAGTCATATTGGAAAAGGCACATGTAAGTGAATAGAAATAATTTTATGGAAAGGAACGTGAGGCCAGGAAAAGTGATCTGCTAGATGCTGATGCAGCAGTACCGTAGAGATGATAAATGCAGCTTTGAGCTTCAGAGCTTGCACTCTAACAAGCATGCATTTCAGTAGGCGAGATGGTTATCAGCAGGAGCGGACTGACCATTCGAGCACTGCCCGAGGGCCCGGGGTCAGTAGGGGGCCCCATGAAATGCCCCTGGTACCTTTTTTATAGGCTTTTTTGAGTGTGTGCAAGGACACAGGGGCCCCATGATTCCCTATTGCCTGGGGGCCTCATGAGTTGTCAGTCCGCCCCTGGTTATTAGTTCAGCTTGGACACATTGATGCACTATCACTTATATAAATTTTACAACAAAAAAAGCAGGATTTTCATGGCATTACCGATGATAGGTGTGCATGTGACCCCAACAGCTTGCAATCTATGGGCACACAATGGATGAAGGCTGGCCAAGTGCCAGTTCACTTTGACCACACTCCTACACTGAGCTCTCCCGAAGACTATGAAAATATGAAACTTTCAAAACACAAAAAGCAGGATTTGCACCTCATTAACAATGACAGGGATCCTCTGCATGCATTTACCTCTAAGAAAGTGCAATCTACAGGCAGGGGCGGACTGACCATTTGGAAACTCAGGCACTGCCCGAGGGCACGGGGTCAGTAGGGGGCCCCATGAGATGCCCCTGGTACCTTTTTCATAGGCTTTTTTGAGTTTGGGCAAGGACACAGGGGCCCCATGATCCCCTATTGCTCGGGGCCCCATGAGTTGTCAGTCTGCCCTTGTCTACAGGTATGCATCAGCAAGGTGGCCAGGTGTCAGTTCCCCTTCTACTCACTGCTGCACTTAGTCCTCCGCAAACCTCTAAAAATATGAAACTTTTAAAAGAAGCAGCATTTTCATGGCATTAGAAGATGTATGTAGGGCGCATCAATGGAGAATGCCGTGGATGAAGGAATATCAGTCAGTAATGGATGATGAACTGGAACACTGGAACACTGGGCAGCACTTCCAGGAGCTAAAGCAGACTCTGTGTGTGGAGGAGGATGAGACAAGAAGGCGCTTCTAAGTGCAGTATATAAATTCACGTTAATGACAACGGTTAAAAACACTTACAAAATCACAGTGAGAACAGGCTCTGTATATTCCATCATGATGCGGGGGCTCTATCCACCATGCTGTTCCAACCAGCAGCTGCAGGGGGAGCTGAAGATGGAATGGCAAAGATGGCTGCCGCTATTCCGGGGTCACTGGGATGCACGCTGAAGCGCATGTTATCCAGGGGAACACAGACTGGAAGTGATGTGGGCGTGGACCGGTGACGCGTTTCAAGACCGATGCAGAAAGCACAGAAGAGCTGAATAAATAGGGTGGAGGGGCGGGGAAGGGGTGGCCTGAGGGGATGGGGGTTAATGCCCTCTGAAGACCAAAAACGAATGTGGACAGAGTGGGAACAATGTGAGATCCAGAAAGGGGGAAAAAACTGTTAAAAAATGAAAATATACAAATGAGAGATAAAAAATAAAAATGTAATAAAAAGCGGCACAAGAATGTGCAGGGAAAAAAATTATATATATTGAGGAAAATAAGAATTATAAAAATAAAGATGAAACATGTGCAAAGGATGTGTAGGACATGAAGGGATGAGGAAAAAACAGGGAGTAGAAAAAAAGGGGGAGGTGTTTGTGAGCTGGCTGCTGCAGAACAGTGGTGAGAGACCCCAGTAGGCTGCATGTAAATCACTGAGCAGCATGAGTATAATAGATATAAATTATAAAATACATAAAGAGTACATAGTGTATAGGAGAAATGAATTAATAATAGATAGATAATACATGATATATGAACCAAGCTAGGTAGATGAATTAGTACATCCATGATAAATAAATAAATAAGTGAATGAATGAACAAGTGAATAAATGCCTAATTCTGTGCACCACTACTGAGAACTGTGGTGCATAACAATTGGGTACATTCTGGTAAAAAAAAAATTAAAAAAATTGTATCTAAAGACAAGCAAGGGTATATATTTGCACACGCTGTGCACACATACGCAGGTGGGAACTAAAAAGGGTATAGGTAATAATGAGATAATGTAACAGAATGTAACAGATATGTTGGTCCCATGTGAGGGGGACAAATCAATGTAGTGAAAAGATATGGAGGTAATGAGTAATGGTGGTTCTATAAAATGGTATGGATCTCAATATCCTCATTCAAACCCACGGGTGATAGTATGTTCAGTACATAAATCCATTACGTTCCCCTACGACATAGTCGGTGAAATCTCTTAGCTTTAGGAAGGTCAGTAGGCATGGCCTCGATGACCCAGACTTTTAGACCTTTGGTGGATTTTTTATGCTGTTCTAGAAAATGTTGGGGGACGCTATGTTTGTCAATGCCGTCTTAAGGCGGCGATGCTCCCCGTTTGCATAGAGTGCTGATGGTGCTGCCTACATAATATAGGCCATAGGGGCATGCCACACAGTAAACCACAAACTCTGAAGAACATGTGTGGAATGCAGTCATTTTGTATGTTTTGCCTTTGATGTTGAACTCTTTTTGACCATGTTGGACAAATGCGCATTTTAGACAAAGTGGTTTGTTGCATCGATACATGCTAGAGATGGAGAATAATCACAGGGGGACAGTGTCTGACTTAACGGGTTTTAGTTTACTAGTTTGTTTTTAATATTGCAGGCTTTTGGGTAAGCAAACCTGGGTTTGGTGAGTATGTTTGCTGAGCAGATGTGGATCTTGTAACAGTATGGACCAGTGTTTCCGCATATTTTCCATATGTGTATGACAACTATGGAATTGGGTGGTAAATCTGATAGTGGGATTGTTGCCTCCAGGGTGAAGACGTGTGGTGTTGGGACCTGTATTGTATATTATAGCTCATTATCCAACAGAGGGACAATAAATATAAGCAATTAGTCCATCAAGTACAAATCATTTCCCAAGATATCATGGATATCACTTCTCAACTACCAGCCAGATGGCTCATTACTTTTTAAAAAAACGAATAAACATAAAGAAGACCTCCTTATTAAAACTAAATTAGGTAAATTCCACAGGGATTTACACTATTACAACCACAACAATGTATTCTCTTGGAAAAAACATATCTCCCACTTTATCCCCTCGCTCATGTCGCTCACTAACCTTTCTCCACCACCTCAAACCCTGGTTCTCAGCATCATAGACGTACACCCTCCTTCCATCCATTACCACCTAGGACAAAGCAGCCTGGCGCCACCCAACCACTTCATTCATCATCTAGCACAATTCACTCCAATCATAAGGATCAGAACAAAAATCATCACAACAACAGGATCGATCCGCAACATACACGCCCCCAACCATATACATAACACCACTTCCTCCTCCGTTAGTATGCGCCCAACCATCTCCAGGGGTGCCATCACCTTCATTGGGCCATCAACCAATACTTCTCAGCAATCATCCCTTCATGCCAAACATAGTCTTCAGACACCCCCCCCCTCCTTCATTCCCCCAATTCCAACATTCCCTCCATTTCCTCTGGTACCAATGCATATAACACCACCATCTGCCAGACGAACGCTATACCCTATTCTCACATTCTCCCATCATCCAATAGATCTGTCTCCACCACTTCATCCCCTATCATGAAGACTAATTCTCACACTAACACTAACACACTAACACCATTCCTAGTTCTGGCCCTTCTGTCCCCACGGTGTCTTTATTTTAGGTGTTTTTTAGGACCCAGCCTCCTCCCCCACAGACCTCCCAAAAGAACTTGCCGCAGAGGAGGCCGACCCAAGCTCTAACTTTGTATAACATGCCCATTTGTCCAACATGGTCAAAAAAATATCAACATCAAAGGCAAAACATACAAGATGACTGGATTCCACACATGTTCCTCAGAGTTTGTGGTTTACTGTCTGGCATGCCCCTGTGGCCTATATTATGTAGGCAGAACCATCCGCATTCTACGCAAACGTTTTGGGGAGCATCGCCGCCTTATCAAAGACGGCATTGACAAACTTAGTGTACCCTGTCATTTTCTAGAACAGCATAAAAAATCCACCAAAAAAAAAAATCTACATTTAAGGAACAGAATCTTACCGCCCCTGAACAAGCAGCTCTAAATACCCTCACTGCTAACACCAATATAGTCGTAAAATCTGCTAACAAAGGAGGTAGTTTAGTTGTCCTCAATAGAACAGACTATTTTACTGAAGCGTCACGTCTATTATCTGATATACACACTTATATTAGACTTAAAGGCGACAAACTAGCGCCCAGTAAACTAAAACCTATTAAGTCATACACTGTCCCCCTGTTATTCTCCATCTCTGGCACTATCGATGCAACAAACCACTTTGTCTAACATGCCCATTTGTCCAACATGGTCAAAAAAATGTCAACATCAAAGGCAAAACATGCAAGATGATTGCATTCCACACATGTTCCTCCCAGAGTTTGTGGTTTACTGTCTGGCATGCCCCTGTGGCCTATATTATGTAGGCAGAACCATCCGCATTCTACGCAAACATTTTGGGGAGCATCGCCGCCTTATCAAAGACGGCATTGACAAACTTAGTGTCCCCTGTCATTTTCTAGAACAGCATAAAAAATCCACCAAAGGTCTAGGTCATCGAGGCCATGCCTACTGACCTTCCTAAAGCTGAGAGATTTCAGCAACTATGTCGTAGGGAAAAGTATTGAATTCATGTACTGGACGTACTATCACCTGGGGGTTTGAATGAGGATATTGAGATTCATACCAGTTTATAGAACCACCATTACTCATTACCTCCATATCTTTTCACTACATTGATATGTTCCCCTCACATGGGACCAACCTATCTGTTACATTATCTCATTATTACCTATAACCTTTTTAGTTCCCATCTGCATACAGTATGTATGCACAGCATGTGCAAATATATACCCTTGCTTGTCTTTAGATACAATTTTTTTTTTTTTTGCAGAATGTACCCAATTGTTATGCACCACAGTTCTTAGTAGTGGTGCAAAAAATTCGGCATTTATTCACTTGTTCATTCATTTACTTATTTATTTATTTATCATGAATGTACTAATTCATCTACCTAGCTTGGATCATATATCATGTATTATCTATTAAGCTTATCTATTACTCATTCATTTCTCCTATACACTATGTACTCTTTATGTATTTTGCAATTTATATCTATTATACTCATGCTGCTCAGTGATTTACATTCAGCCTACTGGGGTCTCTCACCACTGTTCTGCGGCAGCCAGCTCACAAACACCTCCCCCTTTTTTTCCCCCTTCCCCATTTTTTTTCCTCATCCCTTCACGTCCCTACATCCCTTGCACATTTTTCATCTTAATTTTTATAATTCTTATTTTCCTCAATATATATACATTTTTTTCCTGCACATTCTTGTGCCGCTTTTTATTACATTTTTATTTTTTATCTCTTATTTGTATATTTTAATTTTTTTTTAAATTTTTCCCCCTTCCTGGATCTCACATTGTTCCCACTCTATCCAGAATAGTTTTTGGTCTTCAAAGGGCATTAACCCCTGTCCCCTCAGGCCACCCCTTCCCCGCCCCTCCACCCTATTTATTTGGCTCTTCTGCGCTCTCTGCATCGGTCTTGAAGAAGGAGCTCTGCGCATGTTCCGAAACGCGTGACCGGTGTAAGCTCATGTCACTTTCGGTCTGTGTTCCCCTGGACAGCATGCGTTCCAGCAATCCCGGAGTAGCTGCGGCCATCTTTGTCATTCCACAGTGTTGCAGTGATCACAGAGTGCTCACAGTTTAATTCGTAGTACATATGTGCACTATAAGAAATGATTTTATTTTATTATAAAAGTTTTTTTTGGCACATTTTTTTAAGTGGTTTGAGTTTTGCACTGAGTGATTATTCCTTTATATAAAGGCAATACACTAGAGTATTTATTTCTTTATTTTGAGGTTCTTACTGGATGAAATAGGAGTCAATCCTTCTTATTAGATGAAAAAGTTTGGAAATTTGGGACCTTTTTGAACACTGGACTTTTTTTGGACACTTTTTGGGACTTTTGAGATTTTATTGGACACTTTATGGTCTAATTGTATTGTAATATATCACAAAAAGGTTATATTATATGATCTTTGTCATTCCATCTGCAGCTGCTAGTTGGCGCAGCAGGGTGGATAGAGCCCCCCCGCATCATGACGGAATATACAGAGCCTGTTTACACTGCGATTTTGTAAGTATTTTTAACCATTGTCATTAAAGTGAATTAGGATATACTGCACTTAGAAGCACCTTCTTGTCTCATCCTTCTCTATTTTCATAGCATTAATGACTCAAAAATTGACCCAAAAAATCTACAGGCTTGTATCAGAGAAAGTGTCAGGAATGGACTTGCCAATAACGGTGGGACTCACCTGCCTTGTGGGCTGCAGTGCCAGGGCTGGCCAGCGGGTGCTCTCAGCAATCAGAGACTCACCCCTGCAGTCAGCCAAAACACCTGAAGCTGATTGCAGGGGTTGTTTTTAAGGGATGGCCAGACTCACAGTCAGGGCCTTGGTGTGTGTTTTTCCATGGGCCCCTGTATCTTGTAACCTGCATTCCTGTTCCTGTTCCTGCCTGACTTGTTGCCGACCCTGACCATTCTCTCCGCCTGCTCCTCCTGTTACCTACCTGCCCGATAGTTATCGACCCGGCCTGCCTGACTACGTTGTGCTCTATATGTGTATGTACCTGTGTATCTATATCAGTTTAGGTTTGGGTTTGTTTCACCTTGTTGTATGTATTTGTGTTAGCTTGGGGTTTGGTGCACTGCGTTTATATTTGTATTGTTAGTCTCAATAAATTATATTATTTACTATATCTGAAGCCTACGTTTCCCTGTGTCAGTCCACACACTTCTGGTCACACCCGCATCCCTGACAGGAAGACAGCAGGGTATTGGTTCATAAGTTCACAAGCTCTCCCAAAGCCTATAAAATATGCAACTTTTCTGACAAAAGATTCAGGATTTGAATGTCAGGAACAATGATGGAGTTTCTCTACATGCTCTTAACCCCAAGAGCTTCCAATATAAGGACATGCATTAAAGGAAGGCAGCTGGGTACCAGTTCACCTTGGACACACTGGTGCACTGAGCTTTCCAAAACCCTATAAAAATATGAAACTTTTACAGCAAACGGAGAAGCATTAATAATGATGAGGAATCTCTGTGTGCCCCCAAGAGTTTGTGAGTTATGGGCATGAGTCAGAGGATGGTGGCCACTTCACCTTGGACATACTGGTGCATTGAGCTCTGCTAAAGCCTATAAAAATATGAAATTCTACAACAAAAGGAGAAGCATTTGCATGGCATTAATGATGGCAGAGAACCTTGTCTTTGACCCCAAGAGCTTGTAATCTATGGGCAGGGAGGCGGCTGAGTATCAGTTCACCTTGGAGATGCTGGAACACTGAACTCTACTAAATGCTATAAAAAAATATAAAACTTCAACAACAAAAGAAGCAGCATTTTGGTTTTAATGATGGTGGGGAACTTCTGCATGCCTTTGACCTAAAGAGCTTGCAACTTAAGGGCAGGAAGGCAGATGGTACTAGTTCATGTGACATGCTGGTGCACTGAGCCAGGGGCATACTGACCATTTGGAAACTTGGGCACTGCCCGAGGGCCCGGGGTCAGTAGGGGGCCCCATGAGATGCCCCTGGTACCTTTGTCATAGGCTTTTTTGAGTTTGGGTAAGGACACAGGGGCCCCATGATCCCCTATTGCCCGGGGGCCCCATGAGTTGTCAGTCCGCCCCTGCACTGAGCTCTACTAAAGGCTATACAAATATAAAACTTTCACAACAAAAGAAGCAGCCTTTGCATTGCATTGATGATGGCGGAGAACATCTGCTTGCCTTCAACCCCAAGAGCTTGCAATCTAATGGGCAAGAAGGCACCTGAGTATCAGTACACCTTGGACATTCTGGTGCATTGAGCTCTACTAAAGACTATAAAAATATAAAACTTTATAGCAACTTTATAACAACAAAAGAAGCAGCATTTGATTGGTGTTAATGATGGTGGGGAACTTCTGCATGGCTTTGACCTCAAGAGCTTGCAATCTATGGGCAGGAAGGAGGCTGGGTACCAATCTCACCTTAACATGCTGGTGCACTGAGCTCTACAATAACTTTTAAAAAAGAAAAAGACACATCATTTGCATGGTGCTAAGGATGGCAGAGAAGCTATGCTTGCCTTTGACCCAAAGAGCTTGTAATCTATGGGCAGGGAGGCAGATGGTCCTAGTTCACTTTGACATGCTGGTGCATTGAGCTCTACTAAAGCCTATAAAAATATGAAACTTTCACAGCAAAAGAAGCAGCATTTGCATGGCAGAGAACCTCTACATGCCTTCGAACCCAAGAGCTGGCAATCTATGGGCAGGAAGACGGCTAGGCACCAGTTCACCTAAGTTCACCTTGGAGACACACTGCAGCACCAAGCTCTCCCGAAGCCTAAAGAAATATGAAACTTTTCCAACAAAAGAAGCAGCATTTGCATGGCATTATTGATGGGGGAGAATCTCTGCTTGCCTTGAACCGCAAGAGCTTGCAATCTATGGGGGGGGGGGGGGGGGGGGGTTAAGGCAGCTGGGTACTAGTTCACCCAGACATGCTGGTGCACTAAACTCTACTAAAGCCTATAAAAATATTAAACTTTTAAACAAAAGAAGCAGCATTTTCATGGTGTTAATGATGGCAAAGAACCTCTGCTTGCCTTTGAACCCCAAAAGCTTGCAATCTATGGGCAGGAAGACAGATGGGTGACAGATAACAAGTTCACCTTGGACACACTGCAGCAAAGAGCTCTCCCAAAGCCTAAAGAAATACGAAACTTTTACAACAATAGAAGCAGCATTTGCATCACGTAATTGATGGCGGAGAACCTCTGCTTGAATTTGAAACCAAGACCTTGCAATCTATGAGCAGGAAGACTGCTGGGTACCAGTTCACAAGTTCACCTTGGAAACACCGCAGCACTGAGCTCTCCCAAAACCTTAAAAAAAAAAAAAACTTTCACAATACAAAAACGGATTTGCATGACAGGCATTTTGACTCAAAGAGCTTGCAATCTATAGGCATGCATCAAAGGAAGGCAGCTGGGTACCAGTTCACAAGCTATCCCAAATCCTATAAAAATGTGAAACTTTTATGACAAAAGAAGCAGGATTTGATACACCATTAACAACAATGGGGACTCTCATTGACCACAGGAGCTTTCAATCTAAGGGCATGCATTGGGGGAAGGCAGCCGGGTAGCAGTTTACAAGTTCACCTTGGACACACTGCAGCACTGAGCTTTCCCAAAGCCAAAAGAAATCTGAAACTTTCACAGCACAAAACCGGCCTTGCACGGCATTAACAACGACAGGAATTTTGACCCAAAGAGCTTGCAATCTATAGGCATGCATCAGAGATATGCAGCTGGGTACCAGTTTACAAGCTCTCCCAAAGCCTATAAAAATGTGAAACTTTAAGACAAAAGAAGCAGGATCCGATACACCATTAACAACAATGGAGAGTCTCTTAGTGCTTTTGACCCCAAGAGCTTGCAATCTAAGGGTACGCATTGGAGAATGGTGGCAGGGTACCAGTTCACAAGTTCACCTTGGATACACTGCAGCACTGAGCTCTCCCAAAGCCTACAGAAAAAGGAAATTTTAACAACAAAAGAAGCAGCATTTGTATGGTGTTATTGATGGCACAGAACCTCTGCTTGGCTTTGAACCACAAGGGCTGGCAATCTATTGCAGGCAGGTAGCTGGGCAGGGGCGGACTGACAACTCATGAGGCCCCCCGGGCAATAGGGGATCATGTTGCCCCTGTGTCCTCGCCCACACTCAAACCACACCCAAAAAAGGCTATGAAAGGTACCAGGGGCATCTCATAGGGCCCCCTGCTGACCCTGGGCCCTTGGGCAGTGCCCGAGTTCCCAAATGGTCAGTCCGCCCCTGTGGCTGGGTATCAGTTCACCTTGACTTGCTGGTGCACTGAGCTCTACTAAAGCATATAAAAAACTTCTCTAACAAAAGAAGCAGCATTTGCATGGTGTTAATGGTGGCAAAGAACCCCTGCTTGCTGTCGAACCCAAGAGCTTGCAATCTATGGGCAGGAAGGCAGCTGGGTACCAGTTCACAAGTTCACCTTGGACACACTGCAGCACAAACTCTCCCAAAGCCTACAGAAATATGAAAGTTCCACAACACAAAACAGGGGTTTAACAACGACAGGAATTTTGATCCAAAGAGCTTGCAATCTATAGGCATGCATCAGAGATATGCAGCTGAGTACCAGTTCACAAGCTCTCCCAAAAGCCTATAAAAATGTGAAACTTTTATGACAGGATTCAGTACACCATAAACAACAGTGAGGACTCTTTGCATGCTTTTGACCCCAAGAGCTTGCAATCTAAGGGCATGCATTGGAGTGAGGGGGTTGGGTACCAGCTCACAAGTTCACCTTGGGCACACTGCAGCACCAAGCTCTTCCCAAGCCTTTAAAAATATGAAACTTTTACAACAAAAAGGGTTGGCACGTTGCTGGTAATGAAAGGGAGTGTCTGTGTGCTTTTGACCTCAAGAGCTTGCAATCTACAGGCATGCACCGGAGAAAGGGCGGATGGGTACCAGTTCACAAGCTCTCCCAAAAGCCTATAAAAATTTGAAACTTTTATGACAGGATTCAATACACCATAAACAACAATGGGGACTCTCTGTGTGCTTTTGACCCCAAGAGCTTGCAATCTAAGGGCATGCATTGGAGTGAGGCAGTTGGGTACCAGCTCACAAGTTCACCTTGGACACACTGCAGCACCAACTCTCCCAAAACTTACAGAAATATGAAACTTCCACAACAAAAAACGGGTTTTAACAACGACAGGAATTTTGATCCAAAAGCTTGCAATCTAAGGGCATGCATTGGAGATATGCAGCTGAGTACCAGTTCACAAGCTCTCCCAAAATCCTATAAAAATGTGAAACTTTTATGATACGATTCATTTCACCATAAACAACAGTGAGGACTCTCTGTGGGCTTTTGACCCCAAGAGCTTGCAATCTAAGGGCATGCATTGGAGTGAGGCAGTTGGGTACCAGCTCACAAGTTCACCTTGGACACACTGCAGCACCAACTCTCCCAAAGCCTACAGAAATATGAAACTTCCACAACACAAAACAGGGTTTTAACAACAACAGGAATTTTGATCCAAAGAGCTTGCAATCTAAGGGCATGCATTGGAGTGAGGGGGTTGGGTACCAGCTCACAAGTTCACCTTGGGCACACTGCAGCACCAAGCTCTTCCCAAGCCTTTACAAATATGAAACTTTTACAACAAAAAGGGTTGGCACGTTGCTGGTAATGAAGGGGAGTGTCTGCGTGCTTTTGACCTCAAGAGCTTGCAATCTACAGGCATGCACCGGAGAAAGGGCGGATGGGTACCAGTTCACAAGCTCTCCCAAAAGCCTATAAAAATTTGAAACTTTTATGACAGGATTCAATACACCATAAACAACAGTGGGGACTCTCTGCATGCTTTTGACCCCAAGAGCTTGCAATCTAAGGGCATGCATTGGAGTGAGGCGGTTGGGTGCCAGCTCACAAGTTCACCTTGGACACACTGCAGCACCAACTCTCCCAAAACCTACAGAAATATGAAACTTCCACAACAAAAAACGGGTTTTAACAACGACAGGAATTTTGATCCAAAAGCTTGCAATCTAAGGGCATGCATTGGAGATATGCAGCTGAGTACCAGTTCACAAGCTCTCCCAAAATCCTATAAAAATGTGAAACTTTTATGATACGATTCATTTCACCATAAACAACAGTGAGGACTATCTGTGGGCTTTTGACCCCAAGAGCTTGCAATCTAAGGGCATGCTTTGGAGGGAGGCGGTTGGGTACCAGCTCACAAGTTCACCTTGGACACACTGCAGCACCAACTCTCCCAAAGCCTACAGAAATATGAAACTTCCACAACAAAAAACGGGTTTTAACAACAACAGGAATTTTGACCCCAAGAGCTTGCAATCTAAGGGCATGCATTGGAGTAAGGGGGTTGGGTACCAGCTCACAAGTTCACCTTGGGCACACTGCAGCACCAAGCTCTTCCCAAGCCTTTAAAAATATGAAACTTTTACAACAAAAAGGGTTGGCACGTTGCTGGTAATGACGGGGAGTGTCTGCGTGCTTTTGACCTCAAGAGCTTGCAATCTACAGACATGCATCGGAGAAAGGGCGGATGGGTACCAGTTCACAAGTTCACCTTGAACGTACTAGCACGCTGATTTTTTTTTTTTTTTTCCTACAGCCAACCGCCACCCCACCCCCACCCCTTTTTCCCCGCACACAGCCGTCCCACCCCGTCTCACCTGATCATAATAAGGTACGGTGGAGACGGCAGTGTCCGGTAATCAAACAGTCGGTTCTCTGATTGCCATCCTCAGTAGAGGCATCTACATTAAGCCCCCCGGTTCGATACGCTTCTGTCTCTGCTGATTCCCACACTGTCTGATTCCTACATCCCAGACTGTCTCGATTGCACTGCTGTCCTCAATCCCGACTCCGGTCCTCTTTAAGATCTGTGCATTCGGCGGCGCTGGCTTGGAGTGTGCAATTATCTATCATCGCGTGGGTCTTTGCGATTGCCCAGGTAGCACTCCCCCCCCTTGGACTTAACGCAGGCAGGCACGCTGCATGGAGGTTGTACGGTGGGCTCAGCGTCTGGTCTATTACACAGCAATTTTCTCAGCCAACCTGAGCTTCTGCGTTTTTTTTTTTTCCCCACGCGTCTCCCTGTATCCGACTGTCTGTGTTTATCTTTAATCCTATGTCTCCCCTTATAGGTCTGTGTCTCTGTGATGTACAGAGTTCTATACGACCGTCTGCTGTCTCTGATGCTCTGTCTCCCCCTATAGGCCCGCGCGCCGCTGATGGCGATGTGCTTAAAGAGCTTTATGTTATGTCTAGACCATGCTGAGCTCTGTTTACCGAGCCTGTTTGCTTGCTTTCCACCCAAACTCAAGTGTCCCTGAAGATCTCCAAATAACGAAAAAAAGCCAATAATTACCGGCAGCGCGCCTAATTAAAAAAATGGAATAACGTGTAAATCAAAACAAAATAAACCATGACATAAGAGACATTATCTCGACGGGCAATCTAATAATCAATAAATCCACCGATGTGCATCACTCAGTACTCCAGGTGCAATCCCACCACTTACTGGACTGGAGCTCACTGCATCAAAATGAGCACCTGTTTTTTGGGGTAGGTTTTTATAATGCACTGATATACCAGCTTTTCTCAACCTTTTCACCCCAGAGGAACCCTTGAAATAATTATCAGGTCTCAGGGAACCTCTAGTAAGTGTAGTCTATCAAGGGTCATTGGGAAAATGCCCCTTACATTGGTGGTGGGAAGTGTGGAGAGCCCTTCACTTACAAGAGTGGCCAGAACAGGGGCGGATTGACCATTTGGAAACTCGGGCACCGCCCGAGGGCCCGGGGTCAGTAGGGGGCCCCATGAGATGCCCCGGGTACCTTTTTCATAGGCTTTTTTGAGTTTGGGCAAGGACACAGGGGCCCCATGATCCCCTAATGCCCGGGGGCCCCATGAGTTGTCTGTCCGCCCCTGGGGCCAGAATGAACACTCTTGGCCTGTCAAGTGGTGTTAGATTTGGAACTATCCAGTCACCATCATACGGGAGGTCAGTAAGCCAAAGTACAAGGACCCGTTAGCAATCCCTGGAGGAACCCCAGGGTTCCACAGAACCCTGGTTGAAAATGGCTGTATTATACTATGAGGGGCCTCTTTTCTGTTTCCTAAGCATAGCAAATCTATGCTCACCAGCCACTTTATTTGGTCCACCTTGCTAGTGCCAAGAAAATATACCCCACGCCATTACACCACCACCACCAGCCTGAACCATTGATACAGGGCAGAATGGATCCATGCTTTCATGTTGCTTACACAAAATTCTGACCCTACCATCTGAATGTTGCAGCAGCCAGTCTTACACCACCACCACCAAAACCACCACCAGCCTGAACCATTGATTCAAGGCAGGATGGATCCATGCTTTCATGTTGCTTACACAAAATTCTGACCCTACCATCTGAATGTTGCAGCAACCAGTCTTACACCACCACCAGCAAAACCACCACCAGCCTGAACCATTGATTCAAGGCAGGATAGATCCATGCTTTCATCTTGCTTACACAAAATTCTGACCCTACCATCTGAATGTTGCAGCAACCAGTCTTACACCACCACCAGCCTGAACCATTGATACAAGGCAGAATGGATCCATGCTTTCATGTTGCTTACACAAAATTCTGACCCTACCATCTGAACGTTGCAGCAACCAGTCATACACCACCACCACCACCAGCCTGAACCATTGATTCAAGGCAGGATGGATCCATACTTCCATGTTGCTTACACACAATTCTGACCCTACCATCTGAATGTCGCAGCAACCAGTCTGCCCATTCTCCCCTGACCTTTGACATCAATAAGGCATTTTTGTCCACACAACTGCTGCTCACTGGATATTTTTTCGTTTTCAGACCATTCTCTGTAAACTGTAGAGATGACTGTGCATGAAAATCCCAGTAGATCAGCCGTTTTTGAAATACTCAAACCAGCCTGTCTGGCACCAACGACCATGCCATGTTCAAAGTCAATTAAATCCCCTTTCTTCCCCATTCTGATGCTCGGTTTGAACTTCAGCAAGTCTTCTTCACTACGTCTACATGCCTATATGCATTGAGTTGCTGCCATGTGAGTGGCTGATTAGCAATTTGTGTTACCAAGCAGTTGAACAGGTTGTACCTAATAAAAGTGGCAGGTGAGTTTATATTCTGATACAGGAATGTGCTGATTTGTCAGTAGGATATCAATTTACATCAAGTTCAAGACCATAGAGAAGACATTCTCATCTGGAATTCTTTCAGAATGTTGCTAAGGGTTCCTTGAGCTGTGGCTGATTGACTTCCCATTGGATGATGCCTGTACAGTTCTAGGCCAATGCCACTTAAAAGCAGTGTCATGACACAAGTGGACAACTAAACTGTCTGTAAGGGTGGCATTCCCAATTCCAGATCTAATCCCTATCTACTGGACTGAAGCTCACTGCATCAAAATAAGCAGCTGTTTAGAGGTAAGTTTTTTTTTTTATAATATATGGCATTATGAGGAGTCTTGTTTCTCTTTCCTGAGCATTGAACACCTATATACTGGTACATGAATGTGCTGATTTGTCAGTGTTATATCCATCTACATTGAGATCCAAGACCATACAGGAGACATTCTCAATCAGAATTCCTCCAGATGGTTGAAAGGGGCTCCTTGAGCTGTGGTTGATTGACTTCCCATTGGATGACGCCTGTATAGTTCTGGGGCTATAGCCACTTAAAAGCAGCAGGATGACACCAGTGAACTTTTTAGCTGTCTCTAAGGGTGGCATTCTCCATTCCAGGTCTTAATTCACCACTTACTGGACTTGAGCTTAGAGCATAAATATGACCACCTGTTTAGGGTTTTTTTTTCAATAATAAACATATGACAATATGAGGAGCCTTTTTTCTCTTTCATGAGCATTGCAAACCTTTATGCTGAATTATTGGTGGGATATCTATCTACATGGAGTTAAAGACCCTTAGAGTAGATATTCTCAAATGAGGCTCCTCAAGAAGGTTGCTAAGGGTTTCTTGATCTGTGGCTGTTTGACTTGCCATTTGATGGTATCTCTATAGTTCTGGGGTCAGTGCCATGAAAAAAACAGTGGCATGCCACCAGTGAACCTTTTAGCTGTCTCTAAAAGTGGTGACTGGAGCCCACCTCAACAAAATGAGCACCTGTTTAGAAGTAAGTTTTTTATAATAAACATATTATATCATAAGGGGCCTCTTTTCTCTTTCCTGAGCATTGGACATATATATATGCTGGTACAAAACAAGCTGATTTGCTAGTGGAATATCTTTCTACATGGAGTTCAAGACCATAGAGAAAACATTCTCAACCAGAATTCCTTCAGAAGGTTGCAAAGGGTTCATCGAGCTGTGGCTAATTGACTTCCTATTGGATGACACATGTATAGTTCTGGGGCCAATGCCACCTCAAAGCACCAGCATGACACCAATTACCTTTTTTTGCTGTCTCTAAAAGTGGCATTCTCCATTCCAGGTTTAATCTCACCACCTACTAGACTAGAGCTCACCGCATTAAAATAAACACCTGTTTGTCAGGGCTCCCAGGTATGACCAGAGGTGTGTGACTGATGCAGGGAAACGCAGACTTCAGATATGTGATAAACAATACAATTTATTAACACTAACAATACAAACATAAACGCAGTGCAATACTAAACATAATACAGTGCAAACAAACCAACCACCCACAGATAACAGTACATACAAGCAAGCGTCGTCAGGCAGGCCGGGTCAATATCAATTGGGCAGGTAGGTACAGGGGGAGCAAGCAGAGAATGGTCGGGGTCACAGGCCAGGTTCAGCAGGTAGCAAGCAGCGTAGTACGAGGGTCAGGCAGAGAGATGGTCAGGGTCACAAGCCAGAGATCAAAACAGGTAACAAGCAGCGTAGTACAGAGGGTCAGGCAGAGGGACAGAAACAGGATGCAGGACAGATACAGGGCCCAGGACAAACACAAACACCAAGGCAGAGTCTGGGGGTCTGGCCATCCCTTAAATACCCCAGCATCATCAGTTCCAGGTGTTAGCTGGCTGAAAGGTTGAGTCTCTGATTGCTGGGAGCACCCGCTGGCCAGCCCTGGTACTGCAGATCAAAAGGCAGGTGAGTCCCACCATTGCTGGCCAGTCCATTCCTAACAGTACCCCCCCCCCCCCAAGGAGCGGCCTCAGGACGCTCCAAACAGTCCTAGCTGGGCAAAATGTTCCACCGCCCAGGTCTGGTAAACTGGCGGGATATCAAAGACTGGCACACCGGGCAGGACTCCCGGGCAGCGGCACACCGGGCTGGACTCCGGGCAGCGGCACACCGGGCTGGACTCCGGGCAGAGGCACATCGAGCAGAGGCACATCGGGCAGAGGCACATCGGGCAGGACTCCGGGCAGAGGCACATCGGGCAGAGGCACACCGGGCAGAGGCACACCGGGCAGAGGCACACCGGGCAGAGGCACACCGGGCAGGACTCCGGGCAGAGGCACATCGGGCAGAGGCACATCGGGCAGGACTCCGGGCAGAGGCACATCGGGCAGGACTCCGGGCAGAGGCACATCGGGCAGGACTCCGGGCAGAGGCACATCGGGCAGGACTCCGGGCAGAGGCACATCGGGCAGGACTCCGGGCAGAGGCACACCGGGCAGGACTCCGGGCAGAGGCACACCGGGCAGAGGCACATCGGGCAGGACTCCGGGCAGAGGCACATCGGGCAGGACTCCGGGCAGAGGCACATCGGATTACCAGGCGAAGCAGCAGGCAGCGGGCCACCAGGCGGAGCAGCAGGCACCGGGCCCCCGGGCGGGGCGACATGCTCCGGGCCCCCGGGCGGAGCAGCAGGCACCGGGCCCCCGGGCGGAGCAGCAGGCACCGGGCCCCCGGGCGGCAGCAGCAGGCACCGGGCCCCCGGGCGGAGCAGCAGGCACCAGGCCCCCGGGCGGGGCGACCGGCGTCGGGCCCCCAGGCGGGGCGGCGGGCGCCGGGCCCCCAGGCGGGGCGACAGGCTTCGGGCCCCCAGGCGGGGGCGACAGGCATCGTGCCCCCAGGCGGGGCGACCGGCGTCGGGCCCCCAGGCGGGGGGCGACCGGCGTCGGGCCCCCAGGCGGGGCGACAGGCATCGGGCCCCCAGGCGGGGCGACAGGCATCGTGCCCCCAGGCGGGGCGACAGGCATCGTGCCCCCAGGCGGAGCGGCGGGCGCCGGACCCCCAGGCGGAGCGACAGGTCTCGGGCCCTCAGGCGGAGCGGCGGGCGCCGGACCCCCAGGCGGAGCGACAGGTCTCGGGCCCTCAGGGCGGAGCGGCGGGCGCCGGACCCCCCAGGTGGATCGACAGGTCTCGGGCCCTCAGGCGGAGCGGCGGGCGCCGGACCCCCAGGCGGAGCGACAGGTCTCGGGCCCTCAGGCGGAGCGGCGGGCGCCGGACCCCCCAGGCGGAGCGACAGGTCTCGGGCCCTCAGGCGGAGCGGCGGGCGCCGGACCCCCAGGCGGAGCGACAGGTCTCGGGCCCTCAGGCGGAGCGGCGGGCGCCGGACCCCCAGGAGGAGCGACAGGTCTCGGGCCCTCAAGCGGAGCGCGGGCGCCGGACCCCCAGGCGGAGCGACAGGTCTCGGACCCTCAGGCGGGAGTGGCGGGCGCCGGACCCCCAGGCGGAACGACAGGTCTCAGGCCCCCAGGCGGGGCGGCGGGCACCGAGTCACCAGGCACAACCGTGGGCTCCGAGTCAACTGGGATGACCGCTGGCACTGGGTCAGACATTGGATCGTCTGGCTGGACAGCGGGCATCGGGTCACCAGGCATCAGGTCATTTGGCTCGACAGCGGGCACCGCGTCATCTGGCAAGGCAGTGGGCTCCGAGTCAACAGGCACGACAGTGAGCACCGGGTCATCAGGTACCGGATTGTCTGGCTCGACAGCGGGCATCGGGTCACCAGGTATGACAGCGGGCACTGGGTCACCAGGCATCAGGTCATTTGGCTCGACAGCGGGCACCGGATCAGGTACCGGATCATCTGGATCAACAGCGGGCATCGAGTCAACTGGCCTAATAGGATCGTCAGGCTGGATCAGTTCATCATGCTGGGTAGAGGCATCAGGCTGAATGCCGGCGTCCGGCCCGAGTAGAGGCTTCAGGCCGAGTAGAGGCTTCAGGCCGAGTAGAGGCATCAGGCCGAGTAGAGGCTTCAGGCCGAGTAGAGGCTTCAGGCCGAGTAGAGGCTTCAGGCCGAGTAGAGGCATCAGGCCGAGTAGTAGAGGCATCAGGCTGAGTAGAGGCATCAGGCTGCGTTACCGGCATCAGGCTGCGTACCGGCATCAGGCTGCGTACCGGCATCAGGCTGCGTACCGGCATCAGGCTGCGTACCGGCATCAGGCTGCGTACCGGCATCAGGCTGCGTACCGGCTTCAGGCTGCGTACCGGCATCAGGCTGCGTACCGGCATCAGGCTGAGTAGAGGCTTCAGGCTGAGTAGAGGCTTCAGGCTGAGTAGAGGCTTCAGGCTGAACCACGGAAGGCAGGCTCACTGGTTTGGATACTGGCAGGATGGTATTGGTTGGAAAGAATTTTCGCTTTTTTTCTGGTTTTAACTACTGGAGCACTGCAAGTAAACGCAGGTCTGCAAACGAATGGAGCAGCTGGAGACAGAGAAGAACTGGAGGATGGAACAGGAGAGGGAGCAGTTGCTACAGAGGGGCTCTTTTACAGGGTTAAAGGCAGGATAGGTGCAGCGAGTGGGAACAGGGTACTGACATGCGGTAGATAGCAGGGCAGGAGGAGCTGTTGGGAATGCAGGAATAGAGTTTTGAGGAAATAGATTAGAAGCAGGACTGGGTCTTTGTAAGCTGACTGAGGCTGGGTGCAACAAATCTGTCCATGTCTGCAGTATGGGTTGAACAAAGCTGAGCTTACACAAAGTCTGTCTGGTCAATGACTGCACTGCATTTATACAATCTCTTAGTGTCTGTGGTGAACATGTGGAATAACGCTCCAGAAAGTAACCCACATCATCCTCTAATAACCACACCAGGGACTCTACCTGGTCTGCACTAAATGGTGGCAAAAATTCATCCCTGCATTCGGGGGAACCAGATGAAACCAACTCAGCACAAACCTCAATCAAAGCTGCACCTCAGAGAACTCTGTGCCCTGATCTACTAGAACATGAGCGAGCCGTATACATTCTAGCAGTTCATCCCGGGTATACTCCTTCAGAGTTTGATAAGCATACTCCCTGTCATCAAACACTAGCAGATATAAATATTCAACCTCATCAAGATCCATCCTTCCCATCAACAAGCCAAGATGGCTTCCCTGTGCAGCCACTTCTGGTCAGGATTGGCCTTGGTGTAATGTCAGGGCTCCCAGGTATGACCAGAGGTGTGTGACTGAAGCAGGGAAACGCAGACTTCAGATATGTGATAAACAATACAATTTATTAACACTAACAATACAAACATAAACGCAGTGCAATACTAAACATAATACAGTGCAAACAAACCAAACCAAACCAAACCACCCACAGATAACAGTACATACAAGCAAGCGTCGTCAGGCAGGCCGGGTCAATATCAATTGGGCAGGTAGGTACAGGGGGAGCAAGCAGAGAATGGTCGGGGTCACAGGCCAGGTTCAGCAGGTAGCAAGCAGCGTAGTACAGAGGGTCAGGCAGAGGGATGGTCAGGGTCACAAGCCAGAGATCAAAACAGGTAACAAGCAGCGTAGTACAGAGGGTCAGGCAGAGGGACAGAAACAGGATGCAGGACAGATACAGGGCCCAGGACAAACACAACACCAAGGCAGAGTCTGTGGGTCTGGCCATCCCTTAAATACCCCAGCATCATCAGTTCCAGGTGTTAGCTGGCTGAAAGCTTGAGTCTCTGATTGCTGGGAGCACCCGCTGGCCAGCCCTGGTACTGCAGATCAAAAGGCAGGTGAGTCCCACCATTGCTGGCCAGTCCATTCCTAACACTGTTTAGGGATAAGGTTTTTTTTTTAATCAGAAACATATGACACTATGAGGAGCCTCTTCTCTTTCCTGAGGATTGCAAACCTACTGTATATGTTGGTACAGGAATTGTTGGTGAGATATACCTCTATGAGGACCACTGGGAAGGCATTCTCAACCGGGGTTCCTCCAGAAATTTGCTAGGGGTTCCTTGAGCTTTGACTGATTGACTTCTTTTTGGATGACGCCTGTATAGTTCTGGGGTATGACACCAGTGAACATTTAATCTGTCTCTAAGAATGGCATTCTACATTTCAGGTCTAATCCCACCGCTTACTGGACTGGCTATTTAGGGGTACGTTTTTTAGACTAAACATATGGCACCAGGGGTTCCTTGAGCTTTGGCTGACAGCCTTTCTCAATCTTTTTGTTCCAGAGGAAGCCTTGAAATAGTCCCTTTTCAGACACAAATGGGTCAGACACAACATGTGATCTAGGGTCAGATGGAAGAATTCTTCTTACACTGGTGGTCAGTGGGAATTATGCCCTTTACTTTGGTGGTCAGTGGGAATTGTGCCCTTTACTTTGGTGATCAGTGGGAATTGTGCCCTTTGCTTTGGAGGTCAGTGGAAACTATGCCCTTTACAATGGTGATCAGGAGAAAGAATGTCCGTTACATTAATGGTCAATAAGAAGAATGCTCAGTACATTGATAATCGGTGGGAAAAATGTTGCTAACATTCTTGGCCAATTTTCAAAGTGCAGTTTTTGTGGTGGAGATCAAGATGCTGTCTTTGCAGCCTGTGTAAAGCACTGTTTAACTGCTGCATATGTATATTGCTGAATACTGCTGAATGTACCGAGGGGCCAGGAATGTGCCCAGGCTAAGAAAAACACAGGGGATGCCAATGCTGTTCTCTTTCTGGAAATATTAATTGCTTGGCCGCCTGTGCTTTTGCTGCATTCACTATCCTGTATTAGGCATGCAGTCAGTAAAGGATTTAATAAGTGTGTTAATGTGGCACTCCTCCTCTCTGAGTAGTTAAGGATGATTACCTAGATGGTGTGGCAGGTTACCATTAAAAATTCTTAGGGAGGGATCTTTGTTTTTTCTACATGAACTTTGGAGAGTAGGTTAGCGGCACAGGATACTCAAAAATGAGACAATATTTCAGGCCTTCTAGCCCCCAGCAGAATTATAAGAGGCACTTTAAGAACACCTTCTAATAGCAATTGACCCTTTGCTAGCAATCACAGACCCCAGTGATGTGTCCATGCAATATACACCTGCAACAACTTCTCCAAGTGTCCATCAAACTCTTCTCCATAACACATAATTAAAGATGCTCCATACTGGTTTATGTTCCACAGTAAACTTTAACAAATATATGCCATACAGGTATCCACTTTCCATAGTAGACTTTCCCAAAGATACTCCATATAGGGAGCCACTTTAAATAGTAGGTTATCCCAAAGACTCTCCATACAGTTAAACAGTTTCCATAGTAGCAGACTTTTCCTATACGGGTAGCCACTTTCCATTGTAGACTTTCCCAAATATACTCCAAACAGATAGTCAAGTTCCATGGCAGACTTTCCCAAAGATGTTCCATACTGGTAGTCACTTTCCGTAGCAGACTTTCCCAAAGATAATCCATACAGGGAGCTACTTTCCATAGTAGACTTTCCCAAAAAAGCTCCATACAGATAACCACTTTCCATAGTAGTAGACTCTCCCAGATATACTCCATGTAGGTAGCTACTTTCAATAGTTGACTTTTCCAAAGATGCTCCATATAGGTAGCACTTTCCAAGTAGACTTTGCCAAAAGATGCTCCATACAAGTAGCCACTAGACTTATATTACAGTTTTCCATAATAGACTTTATTACAGTTTCTCCATACAGGTAGCCACTTTCAATAGTAGACCTTCCTAAAGATGCTCCATACAGATAGTCAGTTTCCATAGTAGTAGACTTATACAAATTTTCTCCATACAGGTACTCATCTCCCATAATAGACTTTCCCTGAAGATGCTTCAAACAGGCAGCCATATTCCTGATTTCACAATCAGAGATGCTCCATACAGTTCGTCTTCTCCATGATTCTTTGAAAGATGCTCCACACAAGTAGCCATCTCTTGCTCCAACTGTTTCTAGATGTGTTTCTTCAACAAAGCAGCAGCAGCAGCAGCAGAGTTCCTAAGGCTTTAGCACAAGCCCCAACTGGGGCAAGGTCCAAGACAAAAAAGAGCTCTTTCCAGTGGCATCTTCAGCAGTCAAAAGCCCAGAAGGGACAAACCCTTCTAGAAAGATGCTCCAAATATTTATCCTCTCCCCTTAGCTCACATCACTGGATTAAAACACTCAGCAACTGATCAAGGCAGATAATATTTTATAACATTTACAAGTCCATTTGCTGCATTAATTTGTATATGTTATATTTGCCTAGTGCAGTGTTTCTCAGCCTTTTTCAGTTACCGTATACTGCATCTTTTGAAAATATGCAAAATCTTGAGGTACCCTGGTCTAAAACAAGGGGTCCCTGGTCACATCAGAATCCCCCTTTCACATAAAAATCCGCAGTCCCCCTCATCTTTCATATCAGGGTCCCAAAGTCCCCCCTTTTCACATCAGAGTACTCAGCTCCTCCCCCTTTCACATCAAGGTTCTCAGTTCCTCCTCTCCATTTCACATCAGGGTCCTCAATTCCTAC
>CATNWA010001177.1:0-45086 GCA_951230385.1 Staurois parvus
TGCTTCAAATTCCTGTATAGCTTGTTCAATGGATTCAGTGTGTGGGACATACTGGACACCTTTTAACCCTTTCACTGCCAGGTCTGTGGATGGGGGCGTCTGTATATCTGACAAGTATACCACTATGGCTGGGAAAGACTAATGCAATGCGATCTGCACTGGATTCAATTAAGTGGAGCACAGGGGAGAGATCAGATGTTTCATTAAAGAGTACCTGTCAGAAAAAAAGTTCATGGATTTACTGTGCGTTGGGCTAAAGAGAGCTTGTAGACAGTCCTCCTTTGGGCTACCTCGAGGGGAATTTACTTAAAATGGGTGCAGACAGGATCCGGAGTAGTTGTGCATCATAAGCAATCAGCTTTTCACTTCAGCTTGTTGAGTAAAGGTTTGAAATGCACACAAGGAGCTGAGTGGTTGCCATACTCAGTGGCTCCAGATTGTGTCTTCTCCCTTTTCAGTAAACGCCCCCTCAAAATACTACAAAGCTCTTTACTGCTGTCCCGTCTGTGTGTGCTCGCTCGACTGTAAAACGGGGAAGAAGGTGTACCCCTTTATGAAGGATATACAGCAGGACCTGTTCGCCTAAAGTGTGGTTTTCCCATGGGCGTGGTCAACCTGGTTCTTTACACAACAGCCACTGTTGTTAGAGAGAGGTGGGTGGTACTTTTAAGGGCAGAAGAGGGATTTGGGGTCTTATTGACCTCAGAACCCTCCATAAAGAGTACCTGTCACATGCCTTTTGTTGTCACAAGGGATATTTACATTTCTTGTGACAGCAATAAAATTGATAAAAAGAAATTAAAGTGACAGTGTAAAAATAAAAATTAATAAAAAAAAAAAACATTCAAGTGCTCTCATGCCTGTACCTTTTGGAGTCATGCTTGTAACCCCCCCGCCCCCCCCCCCCCCCCTCCCCCCCTGCGAATGTCAGGCACGAATTCTAAGCCTAACAGTAAAATTTTCAAATACCAAAATTTTTGACATGTTTGTATCTATTTTGCTTGGTGTAACATCATCTTTTATATTTTGCCCCCAAAAATTGGTTTAATTGTTTTTGCATTTTAACAAAAATATAAATTTTTTCCCCAAAAAATTGCATTTGAAAACTGCTGCGCAAATATCGTGTGACATAAAAAATTGCAACAACCGTCAATTCATTTTCTAGAGCAGGGGTGCTTGAGCTACCTTTTTGGAGTCATGCTTGTAACCGTCTGTAACAGCTGGAGGGCTGCCAGTTTGACACCTCTGCTCTAGGGCATCTGCTTTAGAAAAATATATAATGTGTTTTGGGGTTTGTGACGGGAGTCACTTAGGGTGGGGGGGGGCCATGGAACCCAGATCACTTAGGAGAGGAGGGGAGACCCCTGTCTCAGCTCCCCATATCCCTCTTATGTGTAAATCAACCTGTGCCTGTTAGGAGTGAGTGAATTACAAGCTCTTTCTATTAGGGAGCCTTACCTGACCGTTTTTGAGGACAGGGTTGTCCTCAAGACGGATCCAGGTTTTATCCCTAAAAGTATCCTCCTCCTCCTTTCACAGGTCTCAGGATATAGTCCTGCCGACCTTTTACTCTTCTCCTGAAGGTAAGGAAGAAGAAAGGCTAAGTTTGCTAGATGTAAAGAGGAGTCTTATGATTTATCTTGATAGATCCCGGGAATTTAGAAAGTCAGATTCCTTTTTTGTTTTGTTTTCTGGTCAAAAGAAGGGTTCCGCAGCGTCCAAATCCACTATAGGTAGATGGATTAGATTAGCTATCGGGGAGTTTACAAAGTTTGAGGTATTCCTCCCCCCTTTCTTTAAGCCCACTTGACGAGATCCTTCGCGGCTTCTTGGGCAGAGAGGGCCGGGGCTTCGCCAGAGGAGATCTATAAGGCAGCCACCTGGTCAAAGTTCTCTACCTTCGCCAAGCATTACTGCCTAGATCTCCTGTCAAATAGGGAGCAGGCATTCGGACGCAGGGTCCTCCAGGCAGTGGGCCCGCCCTAAGGGGTAAGTTCTTTATTATTGTCTCAAGGGGCTGTCCTGGAAGACGTAAGGAGAAAACTAGAGTTAGGCTTACCGGTAACTCCTTTTCTTCGAGTCTTCCAGGACAGCCGCAATTTCCCACCCTTCAAATGTACAAGTGTTGTATATGGGGTTATCTATATGTATATATATTTGTGTCTTCCGCTAGTTCTCGAATAAAAACTGGGGATGGGACCTGGAGGCCCGCCTTTAAAGGCGTGGGGGATGGCGTGTTTCCTGACCTGGAGGGAGGAGCTCTACGTCTCAAGGGACTGTCCTGGAAGACTCGAAAAAAAAGAGTTACCGGTAAGCCTAACTCTGGTTTTTCCTATATGAGCAGATATAGATTTTTTCTGTAGGTTACCGTGGTTATATAGCTTGTAAAGTTCATGGACTTACTGTGCAATGGGCTAAAGAGAGCTTGTAGACAGTCCTCCTTTGGGCTACCTCGAGGGGAATTTACTTAAAATGGGTGCAGACAGGATCCGGAGTAGTTGTGCATCGTAAGCAATCAGCCTTTCACTTCAGCTTGTTGAGTGAAGGTTTGAAATGGACACAAGGAGCTGAGTGGTTGCCATACTCAGTGGCTCCAGATTGTGTCTTCTCCCTTTTTAGTAAACGCCCCCTCAAAATACTACAAAGCTCTTTACTGCTGTCCCGTCTGCGTGTCACGCTCGACTGTAAAACGGGGAAGAAGGTGTACCCCTTTACGGAGGATAGACAGCAGGACCTGTTCGCCTAAAGTGTGGTTTTCCCATGGGCGTGGTCAACCTGGTTCTTTACACAACAGCCACTGTTGTTAGAGAGAGGTGGGTGGTCAAAGTTGGCCAGACAAAAAAAAAAAAACCGCTGGCCGTTTTATTGCAGCACGGGTAGGGCGGTTGCGTGCCTCGTGTACACCCCCTACTTGTTTTGCAATATCACGTTTTAAACGTGATTTTGCCCAGCGGTGCCACCTTGTGGCTGTTTTTCCACAGTGGCTGGATGGCAAGCAGTTAAATGCCCCTACCTGCCTGCTCGATGTCCTCTCCAGCTCTGTAACCTGATCTGCACATGCACAGCTCAGCCTATGGCTCCGGGCCAGTCTCTGTGTGTCAGAATGACTAGCTCCTGTGCATGCGCAGAAGTGATGTCATCTCGTGCCAGCCAATGAAGATGGAGAAGATTCAGGACAGGATTGTTGGCGGAAACATGAGTATATCGCTCCTTTTGTGCAGGGCGGCACTGGGGCGCAAAAGCACGTTTTAAAAAGGGGTCCGCGCTCCCAACGTTTTCGTGGGCAGGGGGGGGTTGCGCGCGCTCCCGCCGACCTGCGGGTGACACCATTTGATCCCAGAGGGATCAATCATTCGATTTCAGCCAGTGATGTCTGGCTGAAATCGGATGATCGGTCCCTGTCCTATCCTGTCCTGTGTTGACAGTTACACAGGACAGGATATGATGTCATTCTTCTCTGCCTGGACACATTCCGTTCCAGACAGAGAAGAAGACATACAAATTGTGAGTAAAACAGCACATACCCACAGTTAGAACACTCTAGGACACATTTAACCCCCTGATCGCCCCCCCCCAGTTAACCTCTTCACTGCCCTGTCACCAGTGTCACTGATCAGTGAACCGATTTTTTTACTGATCACTGTATCAGTGTCGCTGGCGACTTCCGATAGTGTTAACGCCCCTCCCAGATAGCGCCAGATTGCCCGCTAATACACCAGTAATCCCCTCTATCGCCTTGATCGCCCCCCCCCCCGAGTTAAACCCCTTCACTGCCCTGTCACCAGTGTCATTGATCAGTGAACAGATTTTTACTGATCACTGTATCAGTGTCGCTGGGCGACTTCCAATAGTGTTAGCGCCCCTCCCAGATAGCGCCAGTTTGCCCGCCAGTACACCAGTAATCCCATTTAACCCCTTGATCGCCCCCCCCACCCCTCCCCAGTTAACCCCTTCACTGCCCTGTCACCAGTGTCATTGATTACAGTGAACAGATTTTTACTGATCACTGTATTAGTGTCACTGGTGACTTCTGATAGTGTTAGCGCCCCTCCCAGATAGCGCCAGTTTGCCCGCTAGTGCACCATAAATCCCATTTAACCCCTTTGATCCCCCCCCCCCCCAGTTAACCCCTTCACTGCCCTGTCACCAGTGTCATTGATTACAGTGAACAGATTTTTACTGATCACTGTATTAGTGTCACTGGTGACTTCCGATAGTGTTAGCGCCCCTCCCAGATAGCGCCAGTTTGCCGCTAGTACACAAGTAATCACATTTGACCCCTTGATTGCCAGGAACATGCTTACTTGCACGCTAAACCTCTATTGCTAGTATAGTGTCTGATTGGAACAATATCTTTGATCAGATCAGAGCTATACCAGCGTTCACATTACTATAGTATCCCCAAAAACGCAGCGTTAGCGGGATCAGCCCCAACACCTGCCAGCACCTGGATTTAGCCCCTACACCCCCCCCCCCCGTTCTCTCCCCCAGCAAGTGCAGTGTCAGTAGATAACTGTCACTTGATACATATTACACACAAAACCGCAGTGTTCACAGAAATCAGGCCTGATCTCTGTTAGCATTTGTCGGTAAATTTTTTGTAGCGGTTCAAGCAGTCCCTGACAGCCAGGCGCTCTTTTTCCTGTGAGTCGCACTAGGTACCTGTAAATTTAGTGGCCAAAATGTCCAAGCAAAGGTACTTTAGTGAAGAGGCCTATAGGATTCTGAGCATGTCAAGTGAGAGCGAAGGGGAAGACTCACTGGCAGAATCAGACTCAGAATATGAACCTATAGACAGCAGCGGCACCCTGACAGGTAGCTCAGACGACGAGGAAGAGGTCCCTGCTAAGATCAGGTGTACCCGATCCCATTCCCAGGTTGCTGAGGTGGTACAAATGCATGATGACTCTCATATGCAGCAGAGTGCCAGTACTAGTGCCGCACTACCTTTTGGTGAACTTGCGAGCTCCAGCGGCCTAGTACATCCTGGTCTTATGCATACCAGCACTGCAGTATCACTTGGTGACGTGGCGAGTCCCATAAGTGCAGTACAAGCTGGTGCGGTGGAGAGCACAAGTAGTGTCCCGCGGCCACCAAGAATTCGCAGACAGGCCAGTAGAGCCCCTAGTATCCTTCCGGATGTGCTTGCAAATCCCGATTGGCAGCCCACAAATTCTGCAGCACACTTACTTCCCCCATTCACTGCCCAACGGAATTCAGGTGGAAACAGCAAATTTAAATACTCCCCTTGATTTTTTTGAGCTGTTTTTCACAGAAGATCTTTATGCATTGATTGTGGATCAAAGCAATTTATATGCACGACAATATATCGCCGCCAACCCAAATTCAAACCTTGCCAGACCATTCGCATGGAAACCCATTACGGTTTCCGAATTTAAAGTTTTTTTGGGCCTAACCCTCAACATGGGCATTAATAAAAAAAATCAATTGCGGTTGTACTGGTCCACAGACCCGCTTGTTCACATGTCCGTGTTCTCTGCTGCCATGGCCAGGCATAGATATGAGACGATAATGCATTTTATGCACTTCCACGACAACACACTCAGTCGTCCTCGGGGTGACCCTGAATTTGACCGGCTCCACAAAATTCGGCCCCTCGTAAATCACTTTAACCAAAAATTTGCAGATGTGTATACTCCCCATAAAAACATCTGCATCGATGAGTCCCTCATTCAATATTCTGGCCGCCTTCTTCTAATCAAACAATTTCTCCTCAGCAAGCGTGCCAGATATGGGATCAAGATGTATAAGACCTGTGAGAGGGCAACAGGCTATACATGTAAGTTTCGGATTTACGAGGGAAAAGATATTCACTTGGAGCCTCCCGGATGCCCAGACTACATGGGGAGCAGTGGCAAGATAGTTTGGGACTTGGTGTCATCCTTTTTCCATATGGGGTACCACTTATACGTGGACAATTTTTATTCAAGCGTGCCACTATTTAGACATTTGTTCAGTCTGGGAATTTGCGCATGTGGCACTGCGCGATCTAATCGCCGGGGCTTCCCCCAACGGCTTGTAAATACCCGTCTTAGAAAGGGGGACAAAGCCTGCTTGAGAAACGAAGAATTGCTCGCAGTGAAGTGGAAGGACAAACGGGATGTTTACCTCCTGTCTTCCATTCACGCAGATACGACCGTCCAAATTGCCACGGCAGCTGGTGTTGTTGAGAAGCCCCTCTGTGTCCACGATATAACCTTAACATGGGAGGGGTGGACTTCAACGAACAGATGATGAAGCCGTACTTAGTTTCCCGAAAAGCCAGACGCTGGTACATAAAAGTGTCGGTTTATTTATTTCAATTGGCTGTATATAACGCTTTTGTTCTCTATAAAGCAACTGGACATAGTGGATCATACCTAAATTTCCAGTTAGAGATCAACAGGGCCCTTTTGTATCCAGAAGGTGCTGCGCCCCAAACCCCCATCCCAGATGCAGTTAGCCATCTGCATGAGAGACATTTTCCCGATACCATTCCTGGTACCCCAACCCAAAGAAGACCCCAAAAAAGATGTCGTGTCTGCAGCAAACGTGGAATTAGGCGTGACAGCCGCTATTGTTGTCCCTCCTGTCCTGGCCTCTCTGCGTCAAGCCCTGCTTCCGCCTCTACCATACACTAGTGGACTATTAGTATAGGGTACAGCACGGCACAGTTCAGGGCACATATACACAGGGTCTCGAAAGATGTTAGGTAGTCAGGAAACTGGCTATCGCATTTGGAGAGACCCTACCAGCTGTTTTAAAAATGTTTAAAGTTTGAAAAAAAAAAAGTAAAAGAGATCCGCTCCCAATTGGTAGATTACTTTGCGACCAACCAGACTTCAGATACCTCCTCCTTGACGCAATGGGAGGCACATAAATGCGTAATTCACGGGGTTCTCATAGCTATGGCTACGAAGCGTAAAAGGGAGAGACAAGCACATTTGCGACAACTTATGGAGCGCATCCAGTTTTTGGAAAGAGTTCACAAACACAGTCAAGTGGCTTCTACCTTGACTGAACTCACAAAACACTCGCACGCAGCTTTTGACCGAACTGGGCAAGGTGGCTAAACGTATATATGTCTTGTCTCAAAAATTATTTTATGAGTTTGCGAACAAAAGCGGGAGATTCCTCGCCAGATCCCTTCAAACGAAAAAGTCGAGCTTAACAATCCACAAAATCAGGGGTCCAGACGGTTCTTTTGCCACCACTAATGCTGACATTACTTCTCATTTTGAGCAGTATTAAAAGACATTATATAACCTCCCTCCGGAACGTCCCCCACCTGAAACCAACAAACTCAGAGCCACGGTGATCTCGGACTTTCTTCATCTTTATAGCCCTTCTGCACTTTCTGAGACATCCGCCCTGGAACTGGAGCAAAATATCACGGCAGAGGAACTGTCGCGGGCCGTCAAACAAATGAAGTCTGGTAAAAGCCCGGGCCCTGATGGCCTGTCTGCAGTATATTACAAGGAGTTTTTACCCGTCTTGTCCAACCCCTTCCTCTCGGCTTTCAACACTTTCTCTTCACTCCCTGTGCCGTGTCATCGCCTTCTAGACGCGCACATCACTGTCATACCCAAAGGAGATAAGGATGCAACTTTGGTTTCCAATTATAGGCCCATCTCCCTTCTGAATGTAGACGTGAAACTTTATGCTAAAATTCTGGCCAACCGTCTCCTCCCCTTACTCCCTTCTTTGATTAACCTCGATCAAGTGGGTTTCATCCCTGGCAGGGAAGCGAGAGACAATACTATCAAGGCCCTCAACTTTATCCATTGGCTTCGCACATCAAAGAATCCTGGGTTCCTTCTCTCTTTGGACGCTGAGAAGGCCTTTGACAGAGTGTCCTGGGATTATTTGAGGGCAACCCTTCAGGCGATTGGTTTGAGAGAACACATGCTTAATTTCATCATGACCTTGTATTTCTGGACCCATGGCACAGGTTCGGGTGAATGGCCATTTATCGAACCATTTCTCTCTCGGCAACGGCATGCGCCAGGGCTGCCCCCTTTCTCCTCTCCTCTTTGTGCTATCATTAGAGCACTGCTGCGTAAACTCCGTTCCAACCCAGATATTAAGGGCGTTTCCGCACCGGCTCAAGAGTATAAACTCGCCCGCCTATGCGGATGACATTTTGCTTGTTTCTACCGGAACCTCGGACCACTCTTAGGCCCAATTTGCTTAAAGATTTCTCACTTTTTCAATACATTCGAACCTTAGAATGTCAACCATTCAAGTCTTACGCCCTTCAATGTCACCCTCGCCTTCTGATGTAGTCTCATTTTGCCGATAGATCGCGTTCCCGTTTTAGATGGGACAGTGAGACTTCACTTACCTGGGCATTCAGCTTAACGTGCGACCTCTCTGACCTTTATACGTAAAAAACTTTATCCCAGCACTTAAATCCATTCACGAAGATCTCACTAAATGGCATCGACCATGCTTTTCCTGGTTCGGCAAGGCTGCTATATTAAAAAATGAACATTCTCCCCGCCTCCTCTATTTATTTCAAACCTTACCTATCCAATTGCCACCCGCCTTTTCGCTTCATGTAGGAGAATGTGCTCCTTCTTCCTTTGGAACCACAAGCGTCCGCGCATCATTATTTCTGCCAATTGGTTCTCCCCAAAATCCAGGGGTGGGATTGGGCTCCCAGACCTCAGGCAATATCATTGGGCCCTCTGCCATCTTTGCAGAATTATAGATTGGAATATTCATTCGACTACCAAAGACTGGGGTGATCTCGAAAACTCCTTCTCTCCTCCTATTCCTATTAAACAACAGCTTCGATCCCGTGGCTCTTGACGTAACATACCCCCAGGCCCTTCTCACTATCCACGTGATTGTCCCCCTAACCTTGAGCATCTTCCGCTTGGACATGCAAGTCGGCCTCCATCTCGGATGCCCCAACCCTTTAACCTCCCTTTGCTTAAACCCGGACTTCCCTGCCGGGTATGCACAAGGCACTTCCTGTCGGAACATTGGCCGTCATGACCAGGTGAAAGCGGAACACTTTTTTCATAAAGGCCAATTGAAATCCTACTCCTCTTTGGCGAGCACCATGAAAGATCGTACCTTCCCTTTTGGGCCTACCTTCAAATCAGGGCATTTTCTCACAATCTCATGCTCACCGCCACAAATTGACTCGTCCTCTCACCCCCTTTGAATCAATTTTGTTCTAAAGGCTGAACCCCAGCGGCATCTAATCTCATCCATGTACCTCCTTCTCACGGTGATGGGAATCCTAAGCATCGCTCCCCGCTTGCCGAGCTAGGAGGAGAGACCTTGATATAGATTTTTCTTCCTCTGATTGGGACCAAATTTTTACATACTCCCACAAATGTTCGCTGAATGTATCGACCCAAGAAAACGGATACAAGCTAGCATCCCGTTGGTACATTACCCCTTCCAGAACTCATCGTTTTAACCCTTCTCTACCCATGAATTGTTGGAGATGTGGAGCACTGATGGGTCCTTCTCCATATTTGGTGGTTCCTGTCCTATCGTCCTGCCCTTCTGGCAGGAAGTCCACCGTATAACCTCGTCAGTGTCACTTTACCTCTCGATTTCTCCCGGCCCAATTTCTCCTCCACCATACACCGCTCCCCAAACGTCTATACTTCCGATCGTTAGCTATGCATATGATTATGCTCGCTAGACTCTGTCTTCCTGTGCTTTGGAGATCCTACTCAACCCCCCTCAATAAAAGATTGGTTCACTCGTCTAGGAAAATTGCAGAGATGGAGGAGCTGATTGCTTCCTCCTACAAGATAACCCGACTAAATTCTCCCATACTTGGTCGAGTTGGATTTCACTTCAGAACGACCCACGAATACCACTCCATCATGGGTCTTTTCTACCTGACTCTGAGCCAGACCTGTGGCTTTGTATTACACTCTGTATTGTATTGACTCCTCGACCTTGCTAGGCTGTCGATAACACTTTTCTATTATATCCCTTTCACTGATCAGGTAGTGAGACACTCCTTTTCCCTGGTGCGCCGATTGTTGCTTTACGTCTTCTATCCCTAGGGGATGAGCAACACCAGCTCTGTCCTTGGAGCTTCCCACCTATATGTGAACTGCAATTGGGGGGGGGGTTTCTATCCATACCCATTTCCGCCCCCCCCCCCTTAGTCTCCTTCCCCCTTTGACCCTTACCCCCCCTTTTTTTTTTTTTTCTCTTTTTCTACGCTTTTTTTCTTCCTTCTTTGGCTTTCCAGCTTCTCACCATTTTTATTTTTTCTTTTCTCCCGACTCCTTCCTCTATCTGTGCCCTGTACCTGCCATTACTGTCTTTGCTGTTTTTCACATCTTCTCCACTTAATTTTTTCCTTTTTTTTTCCCTTCTACATATATGTTTATTCCTCATGTCCATAGGCAACCTAATCTCACACCCGGATTACACTTGCACATGTGCCTCTCCCATTCCACGGAGTATTTTCATCTGCGTTGGCTACCTTTGAGTGGTACCTTTGCTGCTCCTCATGGGATAACACGAGCTTTCTATATTTTCGCACTTCTTCCTTGCACCAGAAGCCCAGCACCTTTAGCTTTATCCCCTTCCCCCCTACTCTGCTACTCTACGATAAAAGATATATGGGGGTGCAAATAAAATGATCCTGCTCGTTTTGGTGATATTTTGTTTGCTATGTGGTGATTATGATTGGTTGTGCCTGTTTGCCTTTTTTTTTTTTTTTGCTGTGTTTCTTCGTGTTTTTTTTTTTCCAAGTTCAACTTCCATTATTGTTACAGGTGACATGAGATGGCTTTATTATTTTGTTCGCCTGCGTATTTCTTATTGTTTGGCATGTGCGATTTGTGTTTTACGCGTTTTTCTTTGGCATCATTGTATTACATTGTACAATTTATACCATTTTATATGTTTTGAATTTTTCTCAATAAACTTTGTGGAACAAAAAAAAAAAAATAAAACTTATGTATAAAAAAAATCGAGCGCAGTGCATAAAATATGGTAGCTGCTGGGCAAAAAAAAGGCACCTCGGGAACCCTCCACAGTAAATGTTAAAAGAATAAAAGCTGCAGCGCTACATGAATGGTGACTTTATATATAAAAATATGACAAACACAAATGACTTGATGTCAGTGGATTAATAGAATGCCGGCGAGAGTTCATCAAAAGTGCTGTGGTGAAGTGTGCATTACAGTCTTGAATATGCAAAGACATAAGTAGTGACTTTTCGTGGTGATAAGAATAGTCAAATCATGCACAGAACCAGATAGCGCATAAATAGCGCATGGGGCATTTAAGACACCTGCCCCTGGTACTCAGCTGCTGTGTCACTGGAACAGAGGAGGTGTCATCTGTAGGGCACCACTAGATGTTTCATCTGTCCATGCAGGAAGATGTATCCAGCCACTGAATTAATGGAGGTAAGCGGGTGTCATCTATAGGGCGACACTAGATGTCATCCGTCATGGAGGAGATGTCTCATAGATCCAGAGATGTCACTTGCAGATGTTTATCTTAATGTGCACGGCCCTCAGCTACAGGACCTTCAAAGTTACAGGTCTCCCCAGAATAAAGAGCCGTGGAAAGAGGCCTCAAATAGTGTGATAACGTTTAACATTAAGTATAAGCAATCAGGAAATAAACTTACAGTATTGGTTCAGCTGCTCTTGTATGGCTAAACCAGAGGTACATTGTACAAGAGAGATTGGGCACTTCCTAATGCGTATCGTGTAAAAACACATCATCAGAGGGGATGTGCCAATGGTAGGTGAGGTGTTTAAATAGTGAAAAGAAGCGCCAAATGTGCACCGCAATGCGACACAGCACCGTTATTACGGTTCGCGGCATTGCGCATTGGCAATCGTGGTGGCCACCTGGACGTCCAGCGCGCATGTGCATTAGTGCCGACGGTGGCCATTTTTTAGAAGCCCAAAAAATATATTGCTCCATATGTATAGTCTGATTACATGGACACTGGTAATCAGGAGACCAAATAGACGTGCGCACATGTGCATTAGTGCCGATGGCGGACCATCTCTTAGAAGTCCATCCCGCACACTGCGGTCGTGAGCGTTGACCCTGTGGCAGTATGGAAACAGCGATTGCACCATGCATGTGAGGTATCGCCACGAACGTCAGATCAAGGGCAGTAATTATTATAGCTCTAGACCTCCTCGTAGGTGTGTTATCTAAAATGGTAGCTTGTAAAGGCTTTTAAAGCGTTGCCTATAGATATTTAAAATGTATGCAGTTTGTCGCCATTGACACAGGGCATGCGTAATTTTAAAGCATGTCATGTTTGGTATCCATTTACTCAGCATAGCATATCTTTTTATATCATACCAAATAATTGGCCAATATATTGTGTTTTTGTGCATTAACATTAAAAAAAGTGTATATTTTTCAAAAAAATTACATTTGATAAAAATCGCTGTGTAAGTAATATGTGAGATAAAAAAATTGCACCACCCACCATTTTATTTACTAGGTGTCTGCTCTAAAAAAATATATAATGTTTGAGGATTTTACTTTAATTTCCTAGCAGAAATACTGATTTTCTTTAATGTGAACAAAAAGTGTCAGAAAAGGCTTGGTCTTCAGGTGGTTAGAAGAGTGAGTGATGTGTGGCATAAACGTCTAATGCTGGCATAAAATTCCCCACCCCTCAAAATGACCCCTTTTTGAGAAAGTAGACACCCCAAACTATTTGCTGAGAGGCATGTTGAATCAATAGAAGAATTTATTTTTTTACCACAAGTTTTTGGAAAATGACAAAAAAAAAAATTACACAAAATTGTCATTTAAATAATTATTGCTCACACAAGCCATATGTATATGTAGGAATTACTCCCCAAAATACAATCTGCTACTTCTCCCAAGTATGGGGTACCACAGGTGAGTGACATTTTGGCAGTCTAGCCAAGTACAGGACCCCCAAAATCCAATAAAGCACCTTTAGGCTTTTAAAGGGCTTTATTTCCTCATTACACTTCCTGACTACCTATCACAGTTTTGGAGGCCCTGGAATGCCAGAATAGCACCAAAACCCCCCAAATGACCAATTTTTGGACAAGTTAGACACCCAAAGGTAATTTGATAAGAATGCCATGGTAAGTATTTTGCAGATCTCATTTATTGCCACAAGTTTTTGGAAATGAAAGGAAGAAAACAAAAACATATGTTTTATCTTTCGTTTTTTATATTTCAAAACCTTGTGAGAAAATAATGAGATCTGCAAAATACTTACCATGCCTCTTTTTATAATTCCTTGGAGTGTCTACTTTCAAAAATGGGTCATGAGGGGGGGGGGGGGTGGGGGGTGTTTATCCCTGGCATTTCAGGCCTCCGAAACTGTGATAGGTAGTGGGAAGTGAAATGAAGAAGTTACGCATCTTCAGGCTTTCAAAGTGGTTCATTGGATTTTCAGACTCCTGTATGTGGCTTGGCTCCCAAAAAGTGTCAATGTGTGGTATCCTCATTACTCGGTAGAAGTAAGCAGAATGTATTTTGGGGGACGGTGTAATTCCACATATACCATTGGCTTGTGCAAGAATATAAATCATTTTAAATGACAACTTTGTGTAAAAAAAAAATAAAGAAAAAAAAGTTTTTGTCATTTTCCAGAAACTTGTGGAAAAAAAATATAAATCTTCATGGACACCAATGAGCCTTGGACTCACTAAGATGTGAGTCTCTGATGTACTAGCAGAGGACTGACCATTCAGGCAGACTCAGGTCGATCAATCAGTCATCTGACCCAGCGTCTAGCAAGGCTCATTAACAGAGCGTCTACTGAATACCTTTGCATATTAGTAAATGTGGTATCCCATCTAGCACATTTTTAGGTCCATTACCGGATATGTTCGCTAAATCCTTAGAATGTAATAAATAGTACACCTGTATTAGAATTTCCTATTTTTTTTATTTATTTTTTTTGCTGTTTCTCCAAAATGATCAGGAAATAATGCATTTACTAATGAGATGTCATACATTCTGTATGCAAATGTCCTAAACATTTTCACACTTATATCTCATAATAATTTCATATATACTTCTAATTTCCCAATTATAATATCATTATCTTTATTCTCTTTAATCACATAACTATTCTATGGTTAAAGACAAGTGCAGCGCTCTATAAATGCATGTGATCAATAATGAACGCATGTAAAAACCAAAAGTGCAAAGAATTGCAAATAATGATGTAAACTGGTAAATCATGCTAAAATAAGGTTCATATAATCATTCCTGAATAATGGAATGTCCTTCGTTGTGAGAGTACCAACTCAGAGTGTGCCTATGAATGGCACGTGTGGTCTCTCACCGTGATGGACAGTAGTGCATGAACTCATGAAAAGTAAACCACCCTTGGGAACTGGTCTACACATCACCAGAACAAAGTATTATTGTGCATGGGTTATACACATCACACATCTGGGGGTGCAGCGGTATGCTGGCAGCTATGGGTTAGTCATCCAGCTCCATCCATCCATCAGGGTGGGTGTCCCAAATGGTCCTGGGGAGGAATTAGCTCAGCCACAGGAGCCAGGAAAGGTGCTTAATATGTAGTACACTGTCACAGGGGTGGATGACCTTTCACGAGTTCATGCACTACTGTTCGTGGTTATATTTATCTTGTGTAATACCATTTTACTAGTCTATATCAGTGACCAGCGCTCGCGTTATCATTTTTAAACAATGTAACTATTTACATTATAGCTCAAACTGTGTCTCCCACAGTGGCTTTTAGTGGTTAGAGCTCAGAACTTACAGCACTTGGGTCATGGGTTCTAATCCCAGTCATGGCTACATCCCAAAAAATAGAGATCATTTTCATGGGTTGTGTCAGTGCCAGGAATATTGATCAATCAATTATGATTTTGCCTAATGACTAGAAAGTGGATGAATGTTACCTGCGTACTGTTCTTTTGCCAATTAGGAAATGTGCAAGTTTCATGCCGTGTATATTTCATTGTAACTTTTTTCTCTTTTAAATCTGTCTCCTTATACAACTTGACCCCCTCCCCCACCCCATCATCACCTGTCCCATATGCAAATCTATGGATCACCGCCCCACTCTTTAACTATCTATTTACTGATCAAGTGAATGTGTCTCATTTCTGATCAGCTACAGCTCAGATCTCACATTATTTAATACAATTGCTGATTGTATCTCACCACTAGTCTGATTGAATTCACAATTCCTGGTCAGTTCCCGTTCCCCTGACCTCTAATATACCTTTAGGGCCAGTTCACACTACATGTGTTTCAGTTGCTTTTTCGGCATCACAAACGCACAGAAAGAAGGTTATATGGTTGTCAATGTCATAGTTCACATCAGCGCTTGCATTTTCAATGCATTGCAGGTGCTGTAAACAAAGTTGACCACGCTGCATTTGTTTCTGCACAGAACTGTACTGGAACACATTGAAACGTCCTTGAATGTACTTTAAAGCGCACATGTCCCCTAACTACATTGAAATACAAAGAAAGTAGAAAAAATAAGTGGAAGGGATACAAAAATGCAATGTCAACGTGTCCAAAAACGCATCCAAAATGTACTGGAACACACTTAAACATGCATGCCAAAAGGGCATGAAAAAAACCCATCAGGAAACACATCTAGACTGGTTTCTATTGTGTGGAACCGGCCCTTAGGGACTTGTTCACACCATTGGTGGTGCAGAAACGCATGCAAGAAACACACATTTTCCAGCACAGCAAAGAAATGCAATTGCCCTATGTAGATGTGCGCAGGTACCATGATGAAAACGTTTTGTTGCACCTACACACGTCTATTAATAACAGGCCCCATTCACAGCCACAAAAACGCATGTCACCCCACTACTGTGCGGTTAGGTGCAACACACTTGGAAAATAACATGGCCTGCAGTTATTTTGGCATGTTTCCACATGTTAAGCAGCCCATTGAATTCAATGGGCTTTGGGAAAAAAATAAATATAACAAACACAAAATGCCACATTCACACGGGTCTTCTGACCTGCTACAGCATGAATGAGTGGGTTGTTTATGTGGATAGAGCCACCTGTTACACTATGAGGGGACACAGCAGCTGTATGAACACAGGTTTTAATCTGACATCCGTGTGAAGGCGTGTGGGGGAAGTGGCCCTGAATGCTCACTGTCTGGGTTCAGGGCTGTACACCTGCAACCATATGCTTGTCAAATTATGACCTGCAGCATTCCCATAGTGTAACATAGGTTGCTTGCTAATGGCGGACAGCCACAAAAAAACAAAACACTGATTCACACTCTACAGGCCACAGCGCCCATGTGAATGAGCCCTCAATTACACAACCTTTTGATTTATTAACTCAGTACAGTTTATCATTTGAATTGAACAGGAATTTGTTTGTGATTGTGTCCATGAAGAAAAATTGTAGTGTATTTTTACCATATATATAATTTGGATATTTTTCTCTGGTGTGGTGGGGCCTGTTAGGTATGCTGTATGGGGCCCCGTGATATCTAACAGTGGCCCTGGGTGTATGCTTGTGTCTGTGCCACCTGTATTAGTTAGGAAGAACAATAAGTTCTTCTATGGAGTATCTTGAACCTCTGCAATGTACCTCAATGCATCTAGGGATCGGCCACGTTTTCCTATGAAAAATAACAAAATTCTTTGTATTGTTTCCCTGAAGCAAGTGTGAACTAACCCCTTCATATTATAAAGCAGAACCGAATTGGCATTTTCCACATTTATGCATAGGCCAGATCTGTGTGCCCAGATAGGACCTCCAGTGGCTATTCTATGGACAAGGTACACTTTTCCGTATGCCTGATCTTTATTGAGCTGCAATAGTCAATACGCTGCAATGGGCAGAAATATTTGGAACAAACCACATGACTCTCAAATATCCAAAACATTAAATGTTCCTTCATAGCAAGCCTCCATGATGTACTGTATGGGCCTTGGCCACTCCAAATGAATGCATTGTTCTGGTAGGTCCTCCTATGACAGACTTTAGCTACTTGTGGAGGATATTGCACTGACTTTTCCTCAGATTTGCATATTATCTGGCCAATCTTAAGTCTCGGGAATACAATCAAGAGGATCTTGACTTTTTTAAGGTAACAAAAAATAGTCTTTTAATTGACTCAACATAAAAATAAGCCAACATGGCTAAAACATATCTTGAAAATATGGGGACTCTGATATCCGGCGACAGTCCGTTCAGGAAACGAGAAGCAATTCTGCACCCCTAAAACCAACACAGTGGAAAGGGATGGTCAAATTGCTGTGCTGCTTCCAAACCACCCTCTGGCATGCCAGGGTTCTTTATGCAGGTCCTCGATGCCAATTCTTGCCTGCAGCCACAAAAATATCCACTGGCCACAAGTGAAGGTGAGTGAGAGGACGTGATGGTGGATTTCTACCAGCTTCAACCGCAAGCCAGTACCACTCCTGAAAAATGAGAGCAAATAATCATTGACACGTCATCATGACAGTCAATTCTCAGTGCAGGCTATCTAGAGTGTCTTTCCTTTTTAACCATTTCAAGAGTTCAAGGAAACATTCTTGGAGCATCTACTGTGTTTGGAAAGGCCCAAGGTCCCCCCTCCCCCAGGCACACTAATGCTTACTTGAAGTGGAGCCCCATGCTGATTTCATTGATGTGCTTGAAAGCTTGACTCTCTGGTCTACGTGGCGCTCATGAAGGAGTGTTCTTGGGATCACACCAAAAACAAGGTGCTTGTTCGGGGAGCAATGAACAGGAGAGAGGGGCCAAGGAATGCTGGCATGGGAGCAGCTAAATGAATGATTTTGGCTGCTCTGTGGTAAGCGGCTGCTTTTTATAAAGTCAGCAGCTTACCGTTTTTGTAGCTGATGACTGTTATTTTTTGATAGGTGGAGTGTAAATCCGCTTTAAAATGTATGTACAGCATTTCTGACAACGTGGCTTAAAGATATGGTGAGGCCCTAGGGTCAATGTGTGTTTAGAATACTTCCAAATTTGCAACATACAAAAAACACTACATCCAAATGCATGTTCCATTTCTATAGCATGTTAAACAGACGGAAAAATGCACTTACATAATGTTAACATGCGCAAGTAAAAGTAGACAAAATACATACTTTTTTTCTGGCTTCACATTACATGCATTGTGGTATATAACACCGCACTCCTGGGCAAATCGCATGCAATTTGTGTGCGTTGCAATTAGAGACAAACATTTTGCACACCTCACAAATTGCACCGCATCCGGGCCAAAATGTGCAGGACCCTTTTTCAGGGTATGCACATGGGTGTGAATAGGCATGCGATCCAATTTGGCAAATCGCAATACGCTTTGTGTACCAATTTTGTGTGTGTTGGTAACTTCACCTAGAAAGCCGCAGCAGGTGGCATGACAAGGGGTTGCGGTTGTGATGCGGTGCAGCGCTTGCACAGAAAAACACTGCAAATTTCACATCGCATCTGTGTGAAACCAGAAATGTGCCAATATGTGGCTTGACAAAGCACAGTGGTCAGTGCAGATTATTTTCAATCCATGTTTTTTTACACCTTTTCATTCACTGGTTTAACTCAGGTGATCGTTAATCACAATTATCTCCGGAGATCACATGCAGCCCCTCAACTATCTACACATATCTCTGGAAATCTATACAGATCTCCTTGAAAAAAAGGTCCTCTCTTCTTCGGAAAACAATTGTCCTCCACCTCATAAACAGGGGGACAGAGAAGACTGTCTCCTTGATAACTAAAATCAGATTAATTATATCTGTGCTTAATAAAACATACACCAATACTGCAAATGCATTGTACTGTCCAAGGCATTGCACACTAACGCATTGCACACTAGAAATGTCAAATGCGTGCTTAGTGTGTGTACAGTGCATGAGTGTAAAAATGCTTTAGTGCAGACTGCAGTGTACAACGCATTGCACACTGTAATACACTGTACAATGTAATATCATGTACACCATACACATTGTAGACTGTAATGCACTGTACTACAATGTAATACCGTGTACACCCCCACACATGTAGACTGTAATACACTGTACAATGTAATGACACGTGTACACCCACAACATTGTAGACTGTAATGCACTGTACAATGTAATACCGTGTACACCCACAACATTGTAGACTGTAATACACTGTACAATGTAATATCATGTACCACCAACACATTGTAGACTGTAATGCACTGTACAATGTAATACCGTTGTACACCACACATTGTAGACTGTAATGCACTGTACAATGTAATACCGTGTACACCCACACATTGTAGACTGTAATACACTGTACAATGTAATACCGTGTTACACCACACATTGTAGACTGTAATGCACTGTACAATGTAATACCGTGTACACCCACACATTAGACTGTAATGGCACTGGACAATGTAATACCGTCTGCACATTGTTAGACTGTTTAATGCACTGTACAATACCGTGTACACCCACACATTGTAGACTGTAATGCACTGTTACAATGTAATACCGTGTACACCCACACATTGTAGGACTGTAATGCAGGCCATAGATGGGTCGAAATCGGCGATCGATTTTTCGGCGAAAATAAAATTCGGCCGATTTTCGGATCGTTAGTGGGCTATTTGTTCGGCTGTTTTTCGGTATATTTTGGCAGATTTTTTTTATCGGTAAAGTTGGAAAAAAAAATTTTGCCGATCGGCCGATTTTCACGGCAATAATGGGCAAATCGGGCCGATTTTTTACCGATAAAAAAATTCAGGTTGCGCATGAGCAGTGACCTGCAAGAGGAAGACAAGAAGAAGACGAGAAGAGGATGAAGAAGAGGATGATGATGATGAAGAAGAGGATGATGATGAAGAAGAAGAAGAGGATGATGATGAAGAAGAAGAAGAGGATGATGATGATGAAGTAGTAGAAGAGGATGATGATGAAGAAGTAGAAGAGGATGATGATGAAGAAGAAGAAGGATTTGATGATGATGAAGAAGAAGAGAAGAGGATGATGATGAAGAAGGAGAAGAAGAGGATGATGATGATGAAGAGGATGATGATGATGATGAAGAAGAGGATGATGATGATGAAGAAGGATGAGGGTGATGATGAAAGAAGAGGATGATGATGAAGAAGGAGGAGGAGGAGGAGGATGATGATGATGATGAAGAGGATGATGATGAAGAAGAAGAAGAGAGGTGATGATGATGATGAAGAAGTAGAAGAAGAAGAGGATGATGATGAAGAAGAGGATGATGATGAAGAAGAGGATGATGTTGATGAAGAAAAATTGAGGAGAGGAGAAGAGTGAGATGATGATGATGAAGAAGAGGATGATGATGAAGAAGAAGAGGATGATGATGATGAAGAAGAATGAAAAATAAGAGGAATTCCAGCCTGGCAAAAAGTGTCCCTGCAGAGAGCTCCGTTATTTCTTTGACAGTTCCTTGACATTTACAGCGGTTGCAACATTGTATCTATATTGTTTCCGAATATAAACATCTGTATCCTAAATGGATACAAATAGATACATGTTGCAACCTCTGTAAATGTCAAGGAACTGTCAAAGAAATAGCAGAGACTCTCTGCAGGGACACTTTTTGCCGGCTGTAGACGGGATGAAAATCGGTCCGATTTTTTTTTTTTTTTTACCATTGCTGGTAACGTCGGCCGCTTGAACAACCGATTTTTCCGTTTTTTTTAAAAGAAAAATCGGCCGTTTTTTCTCCCCGTCTATGGCCTGCATAATGCACATGTACACTGTCATGCAGGATAGAGCTACGCATTGCACACTGATAACCGTGTACACCAACACATTGTAGACTGTAATGCACTGTACACTGTCATGCAGGCTGGAGCTACGCATAGCACACTGTGATACGCTGTCCACTGTCATGCAGAATCCAGCAACGCATTGCACACTGTAATACCATGTACACTCAACACATTGTTGAATGTAATGCATTATACGCAGTTTATACATGTCAGATATTCAAAGATTAGCCCTTGAAGGCCTAGCTGGTTACCTATTTGGCGACCGCAGATAGCCGAATAATGCTACAACTGCATCCAGGCAGCTCTGGGAGGGCGTCATATGACATCCTCCTGGCAGAACGCGCTCTCCGTGATTGCTATGTCCTAAGGACACAGCTGATCACGTGATGTGGTAAAAAGGCCAATCACAGCGGCTTTTTACCATGTGATCAGCCATGTCCAATGACACGCTGATCAACCGGGAAATGCATTTGCCGGGTCTTGGCTGCACTTTCATCATCGCTGTCAGAATGTGTGGAAAGTACTGCCGAGAACCAGCAGTTATCAAAGCAGGGGTCGGCCCCGATGATCAGTGCCCACCAGTGCCACCCAACAGTTCCGCCCACCTGTGGCCAGCAGCGCCACCCACCAGTGCTGCCTCATCAACGCACATCAGTGTTGTTAAATTACCAGTTTACCAAATGTTATAATATAAACAGACTTTTATTCATTATGAGCTATTTTGTTGTTTATCGAGCAAAAAGTAAAACCACACAGCAGCAAGTCAATACCACCCCAAAGAAAGCTCTATTTGTCTGCAAAAACTGATATAAATTTAAGATGGGTACAATGTGGCATGACCGCACAATTGTCATTCAAAGGGTAACAGTGCAGAAAGATGAAAATTGGCCAGGACAGGAAGGGGGTATGAGAGTACCCAGTAGGCAAGTGGTTAATATCATTGACCCATCAATACCCAGGAGCTAATGTACAGATAAGTAGCATGTGCACCAAGTGAGATTCTGCTAGGCCCCAGCCCAAAAAATTGCAATTACCTGTCCCTCACATGTTATAAACATATTTGCAATGGCCACACTTACTTTACATATAAGGATCATCTCCTCAGTTGAGAACTGTGCTCTCGCCATGTCCAAATGCCAATAAAGTTATCAAAATTTTCAACCAACACAAAACCTCCAACACTTCTCTATCCACTTACACTCCCCACAACCAGTTTAGGGGGTGCGCGCACACGTGATGACGGACTTCCAGGATGATAGCCGTTCATGCGGCCATGGGGGACACCTGTTTGGCGCTTATTTGCAATCGCACATTTTTTGTACGCGATCGCGCATTTCTATGCGCAACTATGATAGCTTTCGCGAATATGTGTTTCTTATTGATTTGTTTTTTTAACCTTGGCTAATATTTGTTGCCAAAGGCCAAAAATCAACAACAAATGTGCACTATTTTATTACTGTTAAATCGAATTGTAGAAAACCTGTAGCTGGCTGCACAGTGAATGTGACATATTCATTAGTACATAACAATATTGTGGTGCAAGCGGGTTTTTTATTTTTTTTTTTGTTTGGTTTTGAAAAAGCCAGTTTGCACACCATTTTGCATATTCACGCTCTTACAAGCTACATTTGAGCAGATTTATATAAGTATACAAAGTAACTATTAAGGTTGTTCATATATATTGAACATAAAATAAACACAAAAACATCAGTCAAACATTTATTGATTAAAATATATCTCATTTATTTGGTCAGCAGGAACAAGTAGGTACAGTCAATATCTTGGTGAGTCACAAAAATAGGATTGATGTGGCAAAAAATAAAACACTCCTGCTCATAAGAGTTTACAATCTAAAGATACTTCCAGTGAACTGTGTGTGGTGCTCAGGTTATAGCAGGAAAGAGAGGGGAAGATGAATCAAGTAACATTTTTCGTGCATATAAGATTTACTTACACAATCACTTAGTATAAAGATCCATTCACAAAAAAAGTCTACAGATCAAAATATCAAGAAAACAAAGCATGTGAAAAAAAAACCCTCCCACCTCTACAAAATCCCCTCCCACCTTTACAAATCCCCTCCCACCTCTACAAATCCCCTACACATACATTTGTCAGCAAGTTTGTAAGAAAAAATGCATTGGAGTCTAAATAAGCAAGCAAAATTAAAAAAGAGCAGATTTTAAACAAAAACGATTGACATGTGTGAGGCTTTCAATGCAAAGAGAAAAAACACAATCATTGTGCAATAACACACAAACACACTTTACAAGGCCAAAAATATGCAAAACATTTCCAGCCCACTTCCAAACACAGCCTGAGTGGTGTCTGGGGCAATTCAGCACAAAATCTCTTTCTTCCCCCAAACCTCACTACAAGCAAGGACTTAGTCAAAAACCACCCGGCCTAGTAACAGGCCAAATCACTCACTACTGCACGTCTTTATATAAGCTAGGGTGTATTTGGAGCGCCAAACAAGGCCCCACCCCAATTAAGCCACACCACCACTGACCTTAATTTGGTCAGGGAAAGTGTTTTCACCTGATGAATCGCTTCCTACCTGCATTAACCCTTGGTATACAGGCCCGACAAATCAGAAAAGATATATACAGTGAAATGTTACGTGTGCAGCATACAACAGAAACATTGAGCAGGGATGTGAAAGGGAACCCCAATTGGAACCTTTATTGCTACTATGGTCACAATTCCCTCCAGATTCTCGCATGAGGTAAGACAGTCACATGACCACATCTTGTATGCAATACTGAAAATGACAAATCGATTTGACTAGTATGGTGAATTTCCCATCAATTGGCAAAACACTCCAGAAATCAAATATCACCAAACATTACACTCTGGGCAAAGCTGATTTACAAATCATGCGACTTACAGTAAAGTTGACCATTTCAATGCAATTTTCAAAAACATCTGACACAGATCTCTATGCAAATTGCCACTAAAGTAGAACATGTACTACTTAAGAAATCAGTGTTTGAAACGCACCCATGTGGTCGCTCTAATAGCAGGACAATAGGGTGAGACTTTGCAGACGATTTACAACTTGCATGTTGTGCAAATCACATGCCAACTCCCACTCAATGTGCACACTATTGGAGCGTTCATATTGTTGTGGTTCAAACTTGGTAGGAGCCGCAAGTAATAATAGAGTAATGAATACACTACTTTTCATGCAATTTGCTGAGAGATCGGTGTCGAATGTCTTGCAAATTGCACTTGAAATCACCATGTACCCGACTTTGAAATCATGCAACTTTCTATGCAAGTCAGATGATGTGACTGTGGTGTCAATAACACCACTTAGAAATCTGCTTTTTAATGTGACTGGGTAGCCCCCAGTAACATTGTTTGCGATTGCCATGCAATTGGCATGACAGGCGACTTGCAAATCGTAGACCAAGTCGCACCCTATTGGCCACTGTAGGGGCTCTGTTCACATCCAATTGGATTGTGAACTCGTGCAACTTCACTGTAAGTTGGGCAATTGCCGCATCGGATTAGATGTGACAGTGGTGTTAGCCCCCAGTAACATTGTGTGCAATTTGCCATGCAAAGGGCAAGTTGCTGGCCATGCCAATCACATGACAAGTCGCATCCAGGGTGTGCAATTTCAGGTGCGATTTGTGAATTGACATCGTACCTGATATTGGATATAATGAATGTGAATGTGAGTGTATTAACATACGCCATTTGTTGCAGCGAGAGTTCAAAGGTATTTGAAAATTTTGGCCATTTATTAGCAATTTAACATCTAGACTCAAATAGAAATCGCAATGCTACACACAATTGAAAACACAACTAGTTAGTAATTCTCTAGAAAACACAGTAAAATTGGCAACTTAAAGAGTAATTTTCAATTGCATATAGTGTGACGAAGCGGGGTAAATCAACAAAGGAAATAAATCTTTGAAGGCGTGCGGTACCTGCCTGCTGGGATAAGGGTCTGCTTTGCATTTGGTGGAAAAATCCATGCCAGTATTTGTGACATGTTTGATGTGTGGATTCACCAACCAAGTCTTTTCTCTCTCGCTCACTCTTCTGTATGTCTCTCTTTATCACTCTTCAGTATGTATCTCTTGCTCACTCTTCTTCGTCTCACTGGCTCGCTCTTCTCTCTCGCTCACTCTTCTGTATGTCTCTCTTTATCACTCTTCAGTATGTATCTCTCGCTCACTCTTCTTCATCTCACTGGCTCGCTCTTCTCTCTCTCTTCTGTATGTCTCTCTTTATCACTCTTCAGTATGTATCTCTCGCTCACTCTTCTTTGTCTCACTGGCTCACTCTTCTCTCTCTCTGTCAGCTCTTTGCTTGCCAAATCCTTCACAAAAGTGGGTGGAGTGTAAACCATCATTATCAAATCTATTAGTGGTCCAGGCCCTTATGTTATCACATTTTAGGGATCATTTAGACAGAAAGCAAAGATGTTGCTAGAACATCTATTTGAAGACAGCCACACACAGAGATCATGCTACTTCCTTGCCGTGGTTGGGATTCAAACCGACAACCCTAGAGTTGTGAGGCAGTAGTGCTAACCACTAATCCATGGAGCTACATTGCTAACCCAGCCCGTATTTCTGTGCTGTGAATCAATCCTAGGTCCCTGGGCAAGGTCAGTGTAACTAGCCAGATATCTCTCCAATGTGACACAAATGTTGTGCTATGTTGCCAATTCAGATGTATGTTGGTTCTATGTATCCCAATACAAAGGATTGCAATACTAATACAGGCGTACCTCGGTTTACCAACGCCTCAGGGAAAGTCATATTTGGGGTACAAATGCCAAACCATTTCAGTTAATTGTTCTGTTTACAAATGTTTGAATAATTTGGTATGGGCATGTGGCCTGGTATGGTTCAGGAGGGGGGGAGGCGCTCGCTGTTCCCCCCCCCCCCCTTTTGTGACCTGCCGGGCCTGCATGCTCGGATAAGTATGTGTTATGGATTTTGGGGGGTACCCCATGCTGTTTTTTATTTAATTTCTCCGTGTGGAGTTACCCCTTAACATCCATACGAGACCCCGAAGGACTTAGTATGCATGGGAGGGGGGACCCCACGGCGGGTTTTTTAAAAATTGTTTCTAATTCCCCGCAATACTTTTACATTCAAAACTGTCAGTGGGGAACTCCGCTGACAGCTGAAACATGAGCGCTGCATTGGTTTTTTACTACTAAAACGCCGCATGAGTTGATAACATAACTCATGCGGGATTTTAGAAGCGACAGCCATGTGTTAATGTTTCAACTGTCAGCGGGGTTCCCCACTGACAGGCTGAATGTAAAAATAATTTCTTTATTGCAAAAATAATAAAAAAAGAGCGTGGGGTCCCCCTCCCATCCGTACCAAGCCCTCCGGCTCTGGTATGGATATTAAGGGGGAGCTCCCGTCCGAGGCTTCCAGCCTTGTGAAGAATAGGCTAGCTGACATTTCTTATATAGGTATGGGGCGGGGCCAGCCGGGAACAGCAAGCATGTGACATGGGGCGGGTCACTCGGATGATGTCCCCGGCTGGCCCCGCGCCCCATACCTATATAAGAAACGTCAGCTAGCCTATTCTTCACAAGGGCTGGAAGCCTTGGACGGGGAGCGGAACTTTTCTTTTTTTCTTTTTTTCGGGTCCCTGCCACTGCAGCGATTGACGTTGGATCTACTTCGGGGGACATTGTTTTAATAAAGGACTTGTCAAAGACCCTGTACTGTGTTTTTTTTACACCACATCTTTTTGTTTTGTGAATGAGTCTGCGGGACCATGTACCGCAGACTCCTTCACGTAGGGGGGGGGCCGGGATCTGGGGGCTTCCAGATTCTGATAAGCCCCCCTCTCCCGCAGACCCCCACAACCACCGGCCAGGGTTGTGGGGAGAAGAGGCCCTTGTCCTCATCAACATGGGGACAAGGTGCTTTGGGGAGAGCCCCCCTGCCCAAAGCACCCCCCCATGTTGAGGGCATGTGGCCTGGTATGGTTCAGGAGGGGGGGGGGCGCTCGCTTTTCCCCCTCCCTTTCCTGACCTGCCGGGCTGCATGCTCGGATAAGGGTCTGGTATGGATTGAGGGGGACCCACGCTGTTTTTTTTTTTTTAAATTTCAGCGTGGAGTTCCCCCTTAATATCCATAACCAGACCTGAAGGGCTTGGTAAGGATGAGAGAGGGGGGGCCCACGCTGTTTTTTTTTTTTTTTTATTGCGGACCTTTATTTTTACATTCAGCTGTCAAAATAAATATTATCTAGACCTTTGAAATAAGTAAAATCATTACAGAAATAATTATAAAGGATAAGAAACAAAAAATAGAATCACTAGAACTAAGGAAATCTAATTAGATTACATGAAGATATGCCGAGTGCTGTTATTAACCACTTGCCTACCAGGGCACTTATACCCCCCTTCCTTACCAGGCCAATTTTCAGCTTTCAGCGCTGCCGCACCTTTGATTGACAATTGCGCGGTCATGCAACATTGTACCCATATGAAATTTTGATCATTTTTTTCTCACAAATAGAGCTTTCTTTTGGTGGTATTTAATCGCCACTGGGCGCTTTACTTTTTGCGCTATAAATTAAAAAATGTGCAAAAAAATTTTGAAAAAAAAAAAAAGTTTATTTGTTTCTTTTATAAAATTTTTCAAACAGGTATTTTTTCTCCTTCACTGATTTGCGTTGATGAGGCGGCACTGATGGGCACTGATAGGCGGCACTGATGGGCACTGATAGGCAGCACTAAAGGGCACTGATAGGCAGTACTAATGAGGTGGCACGGATAGGCGGCACTGATAGACAGCACTAATTAGGGGTCACGGATAGGCGGCACTGATATGCAGCACTGATAGCGGCGGCACTGATAGGTGACACTGATGATGGGTACTGATAGACGGCACTGACTGGCATCACTTCTGGGCACTGACTGGCATCTGATGGCGGCACTGACTGGCACAACCCCTAGGGGCACTGACTGGTGGCACTGACTGGCAGCACTGGTGGGTGGCACTGGTGTGGTGGCACTGGTGGACAGCACTGGTGGGTGGGCACAGGTGGGTGGCACCTGGTGGGCACAGGTGGGTGGCAATGGTGGGCACAGGTGGGTGGGCACAGGTGGGGTGGCACTGCTGGGCACATGTAGGTGGCACTTCTGGGCACAGGTAGGTGGCACTGCAGAGTGGCACAGGTGGGGGCACTGCTGGGCACAGGTGGGGGCACTGCTGGGCACAGGTGGGGGTGCACTGCTGGGAATGGGTGGGCGGGGCTAGTGGGCGCACTGCTGATCGGAACTTGCGGGGGTCACTGCTGGGCACCGATCATCAGGGCACTGATCATCAGTGCCCTGATGATCGGTGCCGATCCCCGCTCTGACAACTGCCGGTTCTCGGCAGTACTTTCCTCACGATCTGACAGCGTGAGGAAAGTGCAGCCGAGAACCGGCACTTGCATTTCCCTGTGATCAGCGTGTCATTGGACACCGCTGATCACGTGGTAAAAGGCCGGTGGGATCGGCCTTTCACCACATCACGTGATCAGCTGTGTCCGTAGACACAGCGATCACGGAGATCGCCGGTGTGCGCGCCCCCTGGGCACGCAGGGAGAGCGCGTTCTGGGAGGACGTCATATGACGTCCACTCAGAACTGGCCGGCCGCGGTGAAGCCGTTTTTCGGCTATGCGCGGTTGGCAAGTGGTTAAACACAGTAGTCGCGACCGAGTGCCGGCTGTCAGAGGAATCCACAGTAAGATTCACTATTAGGCAGTGGCTAAAAAGCAAACGCCCATGGCAGAAGTCTAAAATGTGTTCTGCACATGCTCAGTTCTATCTGCCAAAGACACTGCACGGGCGTCTAGATTTTTACTGTGTCGATTTCCTTGAAAAAAACGATTTTTAACACATTCTTAATTTTTTTGGAAATAGCAGATATTGTTTAAAGTGAAGTCCTGATATTTGGCAAAGCAAATTTCTAAGTGAACATGTCTCTGCAGTGATTTTTCATGGTGTTAGACGTGCTTCTTAGCAAGTCTGCTTTGTGAGTCTGATTCCGGGCGTGTGTCTTTTTGTGAATTAGATTGGGCATCTGCTTATGGGCACTGGTCAATAGTGAATTTGGTTGCAGGGTAAAAAATAGACGGTCGCCCATGAAAATTGGGCGTTCGCCCACGAATATGCGCCCACGCCCAATAGTGAATCAAGGCCAATATGTCTCTCAGCAGATAGCGTAGGGTGTCTACTTTCCGAAAAGGGGTCATTTGGGGGTGTGTTTGTTCTATCCTGGTATTTTAGCACCTCAAGAGATGTCATGGGCGGTCAGAAAGTAAAAGCTGTGTAAATTTCAAATTATCTATACCATAGTTTGTAGACGCTATAACTTTCACACAAAGCAATCAATATACACTTATTGGGATTTTTTTACCAAAAACATGTAGCAGAATACATTTTGGCTTAAATTTATGACTAACTTTGAGTTTACAATATATTTTTGATAGCTGAAAGTAGAAAATATTTATTTTTCAAAATTTTCGTGTTTTTTTTGTTTATAGCGCAAAAAATAAAAAGCGCACAGGTGATAAAATACCACCAAAAGAAAGCTCTTTTTGTGTGGAAAAAAAGGACGTAAATTTTGTTTGGGTACAGCATTGCATGACCCGCGCAATTATCATTTGAATTACTGCAGCGCCAAACAGCAAAAAAAGGCCAGGGTCATTAAGGGGGGTAAATCCTCAGGAGCTCAAGTGGTTAAAGTGCACTTTATAAAGAGTTTTGAACAAATAAAATATTTTTTTTTACTTTTTTCTGACCTCCGGAACAGATTGATTGGTTTTCAGTGCATTCCTATAGGAAACCACGTTTCAGTTTACGAATTTTTCGCAATACGAAAAGTCCCGGAGAACGCATTAAATTTGTAAACCGAGGTACGCCTGTAGTGTGATGCAGCGTGCTTATTTGCATTTCGAGAGGGGATTTTCTGCCTTCGACTGGTGGATCATGGTAGCAACTGGCTGTCTAGATCTTGGTGTCTCGTACCAACAATGTCTCCTTACTTAAAATTGAAAAGCAATGTGTATATAAATTTCCTATATGACTTGATGAAGTTGAAATTGAAAATGGTAAAAAAACAAGAAAATTTCACATGGAGGAAACTCTTTGTGAGATAAACACAGAGGCTGTCCTTTTGTGGAGCGGTCCTTCTGAATATTGCTTGGCTTTTGGGGAACTATGACCAGGCTATGAACTTTTAAATATTTACACAGTCTTACCAATCAGCAAAACAAACCTGCACTGACCTCTCTAGCTACAGACAAACAGACAACCATTCATTCTCAGAAGCAGCAAAGTCCTTCCAATCAGGCCTCCACACTCTGCCATCTTCCTGAGCACCTTCCCTGTGTTAACCCATTCACGCCAGCGCCTCCGGCCCTTTAAGGGTTTCAGAAGCAGGGAGGCGGGGCGGGCTTTAGGGTCATGTGACACGCCGCCACATGATCGGGAAAGGTCCCGATCGAAAGAGGAGATCGGGATCTTTCCGTGAGTACCGGACATGTGAGCTGGGAGCGCGTAGGGCGCATGCTCTCAGCACATATGTTCTTTTTTAATAGAACGCAAATGTGCGGCCGCTCGCTGTCTAGGCCCAGACACCGGACATTTGTGTTCGTCCGGCGTGAAGAGGTTAATATTAGAATGAGGGTCAGCAACAGGTCTATCGCACCCCCGCCATTGGAAAATGCTTTCTCTACTCAGAGAAGCAGCAGTATGATAGCTACATACTCTGCCATGCCTGTGCTACTCCCCTTGCATCCATCCCAAACACTTTGCGATGTTACATATTAACTCCTGGACAAGATATAAGAGATGGATTGGGAAGGAGGGATTGGGCACTATGGAGGAGATTTACTAAAACTGGTGCAGCTGTGCATTGTAGCCAATCGGCTTGTAACTTCAGCTTGTTCAAGCAAGCTATGGCAATAAAACCTGGAAGCGGATTGGATTCTATGCAGAGCTGCACCAGATTTTGCACTCTCCAGTTTTATTAAATATCCCTAACTGCTGCTGAAAAGGCAAGAAGGGCATCACGTCTGACAGGGGATAGGATGGCACTTGGTGGTACTCACTAATAATTTAATGATGAGTTGCTGTATAAAGGAGGTACTGTGATGGGAGGGCTTACTGACCACCAATGTTGAAGGATGTTACTGGGGCTCCCTACTAGCCACCAATATAAGGAAAGTATTAATTGTGGGGGGAGGGGGATATACAGACAACCAGTGCATGCTTTATCTTCTTGCCCTTTCATCACAGACCACGCCCACTTTAGTTCGCCGTGCCCTTTTAAACATATGGCCCCCATGGTGATCTTAATTTCTTCCCTGTTTTTAAAGTGGATCGCCGCGCTGGGGTTGCCTACCTCTGCACTGGAAAGTAAAAGGCTGTCAGTCTTGACATTTCAACCTATGCGTCTTGTTCAGTGGTGGTCGGGTTTCAGCCTTCCTTACCTTGGCCATGTCTCTGAGCATTGAACACCTTGTACTTCTAAGCACTCCAGGTAGGCTGCAGTTCTGGAATATGACCGCACTGGAGGATAATGGGTTCCTGGTAGATTCACATTTGATTCTTCTCAAATCTTTGGCAGTTAATTTGCATCTTTTGTTTTTCTGCACACGTTTCTTGTGAACCTGTTGACTATTTGCAACAAAACGTTTGATGGTTCTCTGATCACGCCCCATTATTTTAGCAATTTCAAGAGTGCTGCATCCCTCTGAAAGACTTTTTACAATTTTTGACTTTTCAGGGTCAGGTAAATCTCTTTTTTGGCCCATTTTGCTTGAGAAAAAGAAGCTGCCTAATAATTATGCACAGCTTGTTATAGGGCGATGATCTCCTTAGGCCACACCCTCCCTCATTACACAAATATGCATCACCTGATATGCTGACATCCAATAAGCATTCAAGTTTATACAGCTTGGAGTTGGATAATATGCATAAAAATGATGATTTGGTCAAAAACATTGACTTGTCTAATAATTGTGCACACAGTGTATTAATAAAGATATCACCAGATGAATGTTGCAGCAAAGTCCAGTTGCAGGGGCCCGAGGGTGATGCTGTCTTTGTGTTGGAGACCTGAAGACAAGATCAGTGGTCACAGGGGTAGTCCGACCAGCCTGGAATAGAACTTCTCACCCACAGGAACTGTGATATTGCGTTGGAATGAGTCAGCCTATCTACTCTGTGCTTTGGTCCCTACCTAGTAGGTAGGCTGGACCTGTATTATGCCCACCAGATTATTATCGATAGACAGACTCCGGTGATGGATTGCAAGACTGTATATTATGGCATTCAGGCATACAGAGTCAATCAACTGCATTTTAGTAGGTAGGTTTGGAACCTGTATTATGCCCCCCCAGATTATCGATAGACAGACTCCGGTGATGGTGTGCAAGACTGTACATTACGGCATTCAGAGATGGAGTGCAAGACTGTACATTACGGCATTCAGCATACAAAGTCAATCAGCTACTTGCTTAGTAGGCTGGACCTGTATTATGCCCGCCAGATTATCGATAGACAGACTCCGGTGATGGAGTGCAAAACTGTACATTACGGCATTCAGGCATACAGAGTCAATCAGCTACCTGTTTAGTAGGCTGGACCTGTATTATGCCCGCCAGATTATCGATAGACAGACTCCGGTGATGGAGTGCAAGACTGTACATAATGGCATTCAGGCATACAAAGTCAATCAGCTACTTGCTTAGTAGGCTGGACCTGTATTATGCCCGCCAGATTATCGATAGACAGACTCCGGTGTTGGAGATCAAAACTGTACATTACGGCATTCAGGCATACAAAGTCAATCAGCTACTACTTGCTTAGTAGGCTGGACCTGTATTATGCCCACCAGATTATCGATAGACAGACTCCGGTGATGGAGTGCAAAACTGTACATTACGGCATTCAGGCATACAAAGTCAATCAGCTACCTGTTTAGTAGGCTGGACCTGTATTATGCCCGCCAGATTATCGATAGACAGACTCCGGTGATGGAGTGCAAAAACTGTACATTACGGCATTCAGGCATACAAAGTCAATCAGCTACTTGCTTAGTAGGCTGGACCTGTTTTATGCCCACCAGATTATCGATATAGACAGACTCCGGTGATGGAGTGCAAAGACTGTACATTACGGCATTCAGGCATACAAAGTCAATCAGCTACTTGCTTAGTAGGCTGGACCTGTTTATGCCCGCCAGATTATCGATAGACAGACTCCGGTGATGGAGTGCAAAACTGTACATTACGGCATTCAGGCATACAAAGTCAATCAGCTACTTGTTTAGTAGGTGGACCTGACCTGTATTATGCCCGCCAGATTATCGATAGACAGACTCCGGTGATGGAGTGCAAAACTGTACATTACGGCATTCAGGCATACAAAGTCAATCAGCTACTTGTTTAGTAGGCTGGACCCTGTATTATGCCCGCCAGATTATCGATAGACAGACTCCGGTGATGGAGTGCAAGACTGTACATTATGGCATTCAGGCATACAAAGTCAATCAGCTACTTGTTTAGTAGGCTGGACCTGTATTATGCCCGCCAGATTATCGATAGATAGACAGACTCCGGTGATGGAGTGCAAAACTGTACATTACGGCATTCATTCAGGCATACAAAGTCAATCACTTGCTTAGTAGGCTGGACCTGTATTATGCCCGCCAGATTATCGATAGACAGACTCCGGTGGTGATGGAGTGCAAGACTGTACATAATGGCATTCAGGCATACAAAGTCAATCAGCTACTTGCTTAGTAGGCTGGACCTGTATTATGCCCGCCAGATTATCGATAGACAGACAGACTCCGGTGATGGAGTGCAAAACTGTACATTACGGCATTCAGGCATACAAAGTCAATCAGCTACTTGCTTAGTAGGCTGGACCTGTATTATGCCCGCCAGATTATCGATAGACAGACTCCGGTGATGGAGTGCAAAACTGTACATTACGGCATTCAGGCATACAGAGTCAATCAGCTACTGTTTAGTAGGCTGGACCTGTATTATGCCCGCCAGATTATCGATAGACAGACTCCGGTGATGGAGTGCAAAACTGTACATTACGGCATTCAGGCATACAAAGTCAATCAGCTACTTGCTTAGTAGGCTGGACCTGTTTTATGCCCACCAGATTATCGATAGACAGACTCCGGTGATGGAGTGCAAGACTGTACATTACGGCATTCAGGCATACAAAGTCAATCAGCTACTTGCTTAGTAGGCTGGACCTGTATTATTATGCCCGCCAGATTATCGATAGACAGACTCCGGTGATGGAGTGCAAAACTGTACATTACGGCATTCAGGCATACAAAGTCAATCAGCTACTTGTTTTAGTAGGCTGGACCTGTATTATGCCCCCAGCCAGATTATCGATAGACAGACTCCGGTGTGATGGAGTGCAAAACTGTACATTACGGCATTCAGGCATACAAAGTCAATCAGCTACTTGCTTAGTAGGCTGGACCTGTTTTATGCCCCACCAGATTATCGATAGACAGACTCCGGTGATGGAGTGCAAAGACTGTACATTACGGCATTCAGGCATACAAAGTCAATCAGCTACTTGCTTAGTAGGCTGGACCTGTATTATGCCCGCCAGATTATCGATAGACAGACTCCGGTGATGGAGTGCAAAACTGTACATTACGGCATTCAGGCATACAAAGTCAATCAGCTACTTGCTTAGTAGGCTGGACCTGTATTATGCCCGCCAGATTATCGATAGACAGACTCCGGTGATGGAGTGCAAAACTGTACATTACGGCATTCAGGCATACAAAGTCAATCAGCTACTTGTTTAGTAGGCTGGACCTGTATTATGCCCGCCAGATTATATCGATAGACAGACTCCGGTGATGGAGTGCAAAACTGTACATTACGGCATTCAGGCATACAAAGTCAATCAGCTACTTGCTTAGTAGGCTGGACCTGTATTATGCCCGCCCAGATTATCGATAGACAGACTCCGGTGATGGAGTGCAAAACTGTACATTACGGCATTCAGGCATACAAAGTCAATCAGCTACTTGTTTAGTAGGCTGGACCTGTATTATGCCCGCCAGATTATCGATAGACAGACTCCGGTGGTGATGGAGTGCAAAACTGTACATTACGGCATTCAGGCATACAAAGTCAATCAGCTACTTGCTTAGTAGGCTGGACCTGTATTATGCCCGCCAGATTATCGATAGACAGACTCCGGTGATGGAGTGCAAAAACTGTACATTACGGCATTCAGGCATACAAAGTCAATCAGCTACTTGCTTAGTAGGCTGGACCTGTATTATGCCCCCGCCAGATTATCGATAGACAGACTCCGGTGATGGAGTGCAAACTGTACATTACGGCATTCAGGCATACAAAGTCAATCAGCTACTTGCTTAGTAGGCTGGACCTGTATTATGCCCGCCAGATTATCGATAGACAGACTCCGGTGATGGAGTGCAAAACTGTACATTACGGCATTCAGGCATACAAAGTCAATCAGCTACTTGTTTAGTAGGCTGGACCTGTATTATGCCCGCCAGATTATCGATAGACAGACTCCGGTGATGGAGTGCAAGACTGTACATAATACGGCATTCAGGCATACAAAGTCAATCAGCTACTTTAGTAGGCTGGACCTGTATTATGCCCGCCAGATTATCGATAGACAGACTCCGGTGATGGAGTGCAAAACTGTACATTACGGCATTCAGGCATACAAAGTCAATCAGCTACTTGCTTAGTAGGCTGGACCTGTATTATGCCCGCCAGATTATCGATAGACAGACTCCGGTGATGGAGTGCAAAACTGTACATTACGGCATTCAGGCATACAAAGTCAATCAGCTACTTTTTAGTAGGCTGGACCTGTATTATGCCCGCCAGATTATCGATAGACAGACTCCGGTGATGGAGTGCAAAACTGTACATTACGGCATTCAGGCATACAAAGTCAATCAGCTACTGTTTAGTAGGCTGGACCTGTATTATGCCCGCCCAGATTATCGATAGACAGACTCCGGTGATGGAGTGCAAGACTGTACATAATACGGCATTCAGGCATACAAAGTCAATCAGCTACTTGCTTAGTAGGCTGGACCTGTATTATGCCCGCCAGATTATCGATAGACAGACTCCGGTGATGGAGTGCAAAACTGTACATTACGGGCATTCAGGCATACAAAGTCAATCAGCTACTTGCTTAGTAGGCTGGACCTGTATTATGCCCGCCAATTTATCGATAGACAGACTCCGGTGATGGAGTGCAAAACTGTACATTACGGGCATTCAGGCATACAAAGTCAATCAGCTACTTGCTTAGTAGGCTGGACCTGTATTATGCCCGCCAGATTATCGATAGACAGACTCCGGTGATGGAGTGCAAAACTGTACATTACGGCATTCAGGCATACAAAGTCAATCAGCTACTTGCTTAGTAGGCTGGACCTGTATTATGCCCGCCAGATTATCGATAGACAGACTCCGGTGATGGAGTGCAAAACTGTACATTACGGCATTCAGGCATACAAAGTCAATCAGCTACTTGCTTTTAGTAGGCTGGACCTGTATTATGCCCGCCAGATTATCGATAGACAGACTCCGGTGATGAGTGCAAAACTGTACATTACGGCATTCAGGCATACAAAGTCAATCAGCTACTTGCTTAGTAGGCTGGACCTGTTTTATGCCCGCCAGATTATCGATAGACAGACTCCGGTGATGGAGTGCAAAACTGTACATTACGGCATTCAGGCATACAAAGTCAAAAGCTACTTGTTTAGTAGGCTGGACCTGTATTATGCCCGCCAGATTATCGATAGACAGACTCCGGTGATGGAGTGCAAAACTGTACATTACGGCATTCAGGCATACAAAGTCAATCAGCTACTTGTTTAGTAGGCTGGACCTGTATTATGCCCGCCAGATTATCGATAGACAGACTCCGGTGATGGAGTGCAAGACTGTACATTACGGCATTCAGGCATACAAAGTCAATCAGCTACTTGCTTAGTAGGCTGGACCTGTATTATGCCCGCCAGATTATCGATAGACAGACTCCGGTGATGGAGTGCAAGACTGTACATAACGGCATTCAGGCATACAAAGTCAATCAGCTACTTGCTTAGTAGGCTGGACCTGTATTATGCCCGCCAGATTATCGATAGACAGACTCCGGTGATGGAGTGCAAAACTGTACATTACGGCATTCAGGCATACAAAGTCAATCAGCTACTTGCTTAGTAGGCTGGACCTGTATTATGCCCACCAGATTATCGATAGACAGACTCCGGTGATGGAGTGCAAAACTGTACATTACGGCATTCAGGCATACAAAGTCAATAGCTACTTGTTTAGTAGGCTGGACCTGTATTATGCCCGCCAGATTATCGATAGACAGACTCCGGTGATGGAGTGCAAACTGTACATAATACGGCATTCAGGCATACAAGTCAATCAGCTACTTGCTTAGTAGGCTGGACCTGTATTATGCCCGCCAGATTATCGATAGACAGACTCCGGTGATGGAGTGCAAAACTGTACATTACGGCATTCAGGCATACAAAGTCAATCAGCTACTTGTTTAGTAGGCTGGACCTGTATTATGCCCGCCAGATTATCGATAGACAGACTCCGGTGATGGAGTGCAAAACTGTACATTACGGCATTCAGGCATACAAAGTCAATCAGCTACTTGCTTAGTAGGCTGGACCTGTATTATGCCCGCCAGATTATCGATAGACAGACTCCGGTGATGGAGTGCAAAACTGTACATTACGGCATTCAGGCATACAAAGTCAATCAGCTACTTGCTTAGTAGGCTGGACCTGTATTATGCCCGCCAGATTATCGATAGACAGACTCCGGTGATGGGAGTGCAAAACTGTACATTACGGGCATTCAGGCATACAAAGTCAATCAGCTACTGTTTAGTAGGCTGGACCTGTATTATGCCCGCCAGATTATCGATAGACAGACTCCGTGTGTGGAGTGGAGTGCAAAACTGTACATTACGGCATTCAGGCATACAAAGTCAATCAGCTACTTGTTTAGTAGGCTGGACCTGTATTATGCCCGCCAGATTATCGATAGACAGACTCCGGTGATGGAGTGCAAAACTGTACATTACGGCATTCAGGCATACAAAGTCAATCAGCTACTTGTTTAGTAGGCTGGACCTGTATTATGCCCCCAGATTATCGATAGACAGACTCCGGTGATGGAGTGCAAAACTGTACATTACGGCATTCAGGCATACAAAGTCAATCAGCTACTTGCTTAGTAGGCTGGACCTGTATTATGCCCGCCAGATTATCGATAGACAGACTCCGTGTGATGGTGCAAACTGTACATTACGGCATTCAGGCATACAAAGTCAAGCTACTTGCTTAGTAGGCTGGACCTGTATTATGCCCGCCAGCCAGATTATCGATAGACACAGACTCGGGTGATGGATGTGCAAAACTGTACTGTACATTACGGCATTCAGGCATACAAAGTCAATCAGCTACTGTTTAGTAGGCTGGACCTGTATTATGCCCCGCCAGATTATCGATAGACAGACTCCGGTGATGGAGTGCAAAACTGTACATTACGGCATTCAGGCATACAAAGTCAATCAGCTACTTGCTTAGTAGGCTGGACCTGTATTATGCCCGCCAGATTATCGATAGACAGACTCCGGTGATGGAGTGCAAGACTGTACATTACGGCATTCAGGCATACAAAGTCAATCAGCTACTTTTAGTAGGCTGGACCTGTATTATGCCCGCCAGATTATCGATAGACAGACTCCGGTGATGGAGTGCAAAACTGTACATTACGGCATTCAGGCATACAAAGTCAATCAGCTACTTGCTTAGTAGGCTGGACCTGTATTATGCCCGCCAGATTATCGATAGACAGACTCCGGTGATGGAGTGCAAACTGTACATAATGGCATTCAGGCATACAAAGTCAATCAGCTACTTGCTTAGTAGGCTGGACCTGTATTATGCCCGCCAGATTATATCGATAGAGACTCCGGTGATGGAGTCAAAACTGTACATTACGGCATTCAGGCATACAAAGTCAATCAGCTACTTGTTTAGTAGGCTGGACCTGTATTATGCCCGCCAGATTATCGATAGACAGACTCCGGTGATGGAGTGCAAAACTGTACATTACGGCATTCAGGCATACAAAGTCAATCAGCTACTTGCTTAGTAGGCTGGACCTGTATTATGCCCGCCAGATTATCGATAGACAGACTCCGGTGATGGAGTGCAAAACTGTACATTACGGCATTCAGGCATACAAAGTCAATCAGCTACTTGTTTAGTAGGCTGGACCTGTATTATGCCCGCCAGATTATCGATAGACAGACTCCGGTGATGGAGTGCAAGACTGTACATTAATGGCATTCAGGCATACAAAGTCAATCAGCTACTTGTTTAGTAGGCTGGACCTGTATTATGCCCGCCAGATTATCGATAGACAGACTCCGGTGATGGAGTGCAAAACTGTACATTACGGCATTCAGGCATACAAAGTCAATCAGCTACTTGCTTAGTAGGCTGGACCTGTTTTATGCCCGCCAGATTATCGATAGACAGACTCCGGTGATGGAGTGCAAAACTGTACATTACGGCATTCAGGCATACAAAGTCAATCAGCTACCTGTTTAGTAGGCTGGACCTGTATTATGCCCGCCAGATTATCGATAGACAGACTCCGGTGATGGAGTGCAAAACTGTACATATTACGGCATTCAGGCATACAAAGTCAATCAGCTACTTGCTTAGTAGGCTGGACCTGTTTTATGCCCCCAGATTATCGATAGACAGACTCCGGTGATGGAGTGCAAAACTGTACATTACGGCATTCAGGCATACAAAGTCAATCAGCTACTTGCTTAGTAGGCTGGACCTGTATTATGCCCGCCAGATTATCGATAGACAGACTCCGGTGATGGAGTGCAAAACTGTACATTACGGCATTCAGGCATACAAAGTCAATCAGCTACTTGCTTTAGTAGGCTGGACCTGTATTATGCCCGCCAGATTATCGATAGACACTCCCGGTGATGGAGTGCAAACTGTGTACATTACGGCATTCAGGCATACAAAGTCAATCAGCTACTTGCTTAGTAGGCTGGACCTGTATTTTGCCCGCCAGATTATCGATAGAGACTCCTCCGGTGATGGAGTGCAAGACTGTACATTACGGCATTCAGGCATACAAAGTCAATCAGCTACTTGCTTAGTAGGCTGGACCTGTATTATGCCCGCCAGATTATCGATAGACAGACTCCGGTGATGGAGTGCAAAACTGTACATTACGGCATTCAGGCATACAAAGTCAATCAGCTACTTGCTTAGTAGGCTGGACCTGGACCTGATTATCGATACAGCCCGGTGATGGAGTGCCAGATTATCGATCAGACAGACTACTTGCTTAGTAGGGTGTATTATGGCCAGATTATCGCAAGACTGTGGAGTGCAAAACTGTACATTACGGCATTCAGGCATACAAAGTCAATCAGCTACTTGCTTAGTAGGCTGGACCTGTATTATGCCCGCCAGATTATCGATAGACAGACCGGTGATGGAGTGCAAAACTGTACATTACGGCATTCAGGCATACAAAGTCAATCAGCTACTTGCTTAGTAGGCTGGACCTGTATTATGCCCCCAGATTATCGATAGACAGACTCCGGTGATGGAGTGCAAAACTGTACATTACGGCATTCAGGCATACAAAGTCAATCAGCTACTTGCTTAGTAGGCTGGACCTGTATTATGCCCGCCAGATTATCGATAGACAGACTCCGGTGATGGAGTGCAAAACTGTACATTACGGCATTCAGGCATACAAAGTCAATCAGCTACTTGCTTAGTAGGCTGGACCCTGTATTATGCCCGCCAGATTATCGATAGACAGACTCCGGTGATGGAGTGCAAAACTGTACATAACGGCATTCAGGCATACAAAGTCAATCAGCTACTTGCTTAGTAGGCTGGACCTGTATTATGCCCCACCAGATTATCGATAGACAGACTCGGTGTGTGATGGAGTGCAAAACTGTACATTACGGCATTCAGGCATACAAAGTCAATCAGCTACTTGCTTAGTAGGCTGGACCTGTATTATGCCCGCCAGATTATCGATAGACAGACTCCGGTGATGGAGTGCAAAACTGTACATTACGGCATTCAGGCATACAAAGTCAATCAGCTACCTGTTTGTAGTAGGCTGGACCTGTATTATGCCCACCAGATTATCGATAGACAGACTCCGGTGATGGAGTGCAAAACTGTACATTACGGCATTCAGGCATACAAAGTCAATCAGCTACTTGCTTAGTAGGCTGGACCTGTATTATGCCCGCCAGATTATCGATAGACAGACTCCGGTGATGGAGTGCAAAACTGTACATTACGGCATTCAGGCATACAAAGTCAATCAGCTACTTGCTTAGTAGGCTGGACCTGTATTATGCCCCGCCAGATTATCGATAGACAGACTCCGGTGATGGAGTGCAAAACTGTACATTACGGCATTCAGGCATACAAAGTCAATCAGCTACTTGCTTAGTAGGCTGGACCTGTATTATGCCCGCCAGATTATCGATAGACAGACTCCGGTGATGGAGTGCAAAACTGTACATTACGGCATTCAGGCATACAAAGTCAATCAGCTACTTGCTTAGTAGTAGGCTGGACCTGTTTTTATGCCCGCCAGATTATCGATAGACAGACTCCGGTGATGGAGTGCAAGACTGTACATTAATGGCATTCAGGCATACAAGTCAATCAGCTACTTGTAGTAGGCTGGACCTGTATTATGCCCGCCAGATTATCGATAGACAGACTCCCGGTGATGGAGTGCAAACTGTACATTACGGCATTCAGGCATACAAAGTCAATCAGCTACTTGCTTAGTAGGCTGGACCTATTATTATGCCCCGCCAGATTATCGATAGACAGACTCCGGTGATGGAGTGCAAGACTGTACATTACGGCATTCAGGCATACAAAGTCAATCAGCTACTGCTTTTAGTAGGCTGGACCTGTATTATGCCCGCCAGATTATCGATAGACAGACTCCGGGTGATGGAGTGCAAAACTGTACATTACGGCATTCAGGCATACAAAGTCAATCAGCTACTTGCTTAGTAGGCTGGACCTGTATTATGCCCGCCAGATTATCGATAGACAGACTCCGGTGATGGAGTGCAAAACTGTACATTACGGCATTCAGGCATACAAAGTCAATCAGCTACTTGTTTAGTAGGCTGGACCTGTTTTATGCCCCCCAGATTATCGATAGACAGACTCCGGTGATGGAGTGCAAAACTGTACATTACGGCTTCAGGCATACAAAGTCAATCAGCTACTTGCTTAGTAGGCTGGACCTGTATTATGCCCCCGCCAGATTATCGATAGACAGACTCCGGTGATGGAGTGCAAAGACTGTACATTACGGCATTCAGGCATACAAAGTCAATCAGCTACTTGCTTAGTAGGCTGGACCTGTATTATGCCCGCCAGATTATCGATAGACAGACTCCGGTGATGGAGTGCAAAACTGTACATTACGGCATTCAGGCATACAAAGTCAATCAGCTACTTGCTTAGTAGGCTGGACCTGTATTATGCCCGCCAGATTATCGATAGACAGACTCCGGTGATGGAGTGCAAACTGTACATTACGGCATTCAGGCATACAAAGTCAATCAGCTACTTGCTTAGTAGGCTGGACCTGTATTATGCCCGCCAGATTATCGATAGACAGACTCCGGTGATGGAGCAAAACTGTACATTACGGCATTCAGGCATACAAAGTCAATCAGCTACTTGCTTAGTAGGCTGGACCTGTTATTATGCCCGCCAGATTATCGATAGACAGACTCCGGTGATGGAGTGCAAAACTGTACATAATTACGGCATTCAGGCATACAAAGTCAATCAGCTACTTGCTTAGTAGGCTGGACCTGTATTATGCCCGCCAGATTATCGATAGACAGACTCCCGGTGATGGAGTGCAAAACTGTACATTACGGCATTCAGGGCATACAAAGTCAATCAGCTACTGTTTAGTAGGCTGGACCTGTATTATGCCCGCCAGATTATCGATAGACAGACTCCGGTGATGGAGTGCAAACTGTACATTACGGCATTCAGGCATACAAAGTCAATCAGCTACTTGCTTAGTAGGCTGGACCTGTATTATGCCCGCCAGATTATCGATAGACAGACTCCGGTGATGGAGTGCAAAACTGTACATTACGGCATTCAGGCATACAAAGTCAATCAGCTACTTGTTTAGTAGGCTGGACCTGTATATGCCCGCCAGATTATCGATAGACAGACTCCGGTGATGGAGTGCAAAACTGTACATACGGCATTCAGGCATACAAAGTCAATCAGCTACTTGTTTAGTAGGCTGGACCTGTATTATGCCCGCCAGATTATCGATAGACAGACTCCGTGTGATGGAGTGCAAAACTGTACATTACGGCATTCAGGCATACAAAGTCAATCAGCTACTTGCTTAGTAGGCTGGACCTGTATTTATGCCCGCCAGATTATCGATAGACAGACTCCGGTGATGGAGTGCAAAACTGTACATTACGGCATTCAGGCATACAAAGTCAAATCAGCTACTTGCTTAGTAGGCTGGACCTGTATTATGCCCGCCAGATTATCGATAGACAGAGACTCCGGTGATGGAGCAAAACTGTACATAACGGCATTCAGGCATACAAAGTCAATCAGCTACTTGCTTAGTAGGCTGGACCTGTATTATGCCCGCCAGATTATCGATAGACAGACTCCGGTGATGGAGTGCAAGACTGTGTACAAAGGCATTCAGGCATACAAAGTCAATCAGCTACTTGCTTAGTAGGCTGGACCTGTATTATGCCCCCAGATTATCGATAGACAGACTCCGGTGATGGAGTGCAAAACTGTACATTACGGCATTCAGGCATACAAAGTCAATCAGCTACTTGCTTAGTAGGCTGGACCTGTATTATGCCCGCCAGATTATCGATAGACAGACAGACTGATGGAGTGCAAAACTGTACATAATTACGGCATTCAGGCATACAAAGTCAATCAGCTACTTGCTTTAGTAGGCTGGACCTGTATTATGCCCGCCAGATTATCGATAGACAGACTCCCGGTGATGGAGTGCAAAACTGTACATTACGGCATTCAGGCATACAAAGTCAATCAGCTACTTGCTTAGTAGGCTGGACCTGTATTATGCCCGCCAGATTATCGATAGACAGACTCCGGTGATGGAGTGCAAAACTGTACATTTAATGGCATTCAGGCATACAAAGTCAATCAGCTACTTGCTTAGTAGGCTGGACCTGTATTATGCCCGCCAGATTATCGATAGACAGACTCCGGTGATGGAGTGCAAAACTGTACATTACGGCATTCAGGCATACAAAGTCAATCAGCTACTTGCTTAGTAGGCTGGACCTGTATTATGCCCGCCAGATTATCGATAGACAGACTCCGGTGATGGAGTGCAAAACTGTACATAATGGCATTCAGGCATACAAAGTCAATCAGCTACTTGCTTAGTAGGCTGGACCTGTATTATGCCCGCCAGATTATCGATAGACAGACTCCGGTGATGGAGTGCAAAACTGTACATTACGGCATTCAGGCATACAAAGTCAATCAGCTACTTGCTTAGTAGGCTGGACCTGTATTATGCCCGCCAGATTATCGATAGACAGACTCCGGTGATGGAGTGCAAAACTGTACATTACGGCATTCAGGCATACAAAGTCAATCAGCTACTGTTTAGTAGGCTGGACCTGTATTATGCCCCCGCCAGATTATCGATAGACAGACTCCGGTGATGGAGTGCAAAACTGTACATTACGGCATTCAGGCATACAAAGTCAATCAGCTACTTGCTTAGTAGGCTGGACCTGTATTATGCCCGCCAGATTATCGATAGACAGACTCCGGTGATGGAGTGCAAAACTGTACATTACGGCATTCAGGCATACAAAGTCAATCAGCTACTTGCTTAGTAGGCTGGACCTGTATTATGCCCGCCAGATTATCGATAGACAGACTCCGGTGATGGAGTCAAAACTGTACACATTACGGCATTCAGGCATACAAAGTCAATCAGCTACTTGCTTAGTAGGCTGGACCTGTATTATGCCCGCCAGATTATCGATAGACAGACTCCGGTGATGGAGTGCAAAACTGTACATTACGGCATTCAGGCATACAGAGTCAATCAGCTACCTGTTTAGTAGGCTGGACCTGTATTATGCCCGCCAGATTATCGATAGACAGACTCCGGTGATGGAGTGCAAGACTG